>APFE030224672.1:1217-34992 GCA_000404065.3 Pinus taeda | reverse complement strand
ACATGGTCCCTGGAAGAAAGAGAAGGTTGTAGCCTTCTGTAGGCCAACACCTACGTACTAGTATCTTGGCTAGTGCAAGAGCTAAGGGGATTGTAGCTCCCTTCCAGGAGAAGCCGGGAAACGAGAGAGGGTTGTAGCTCTCTGCAGGTTGCAGCCTGCATACTAGTAAAGGACTGCACCAATACAATTGTAAAAAGAAGTTTCTAATTAAAGAGAAGATAGAGACGAATTGCAACAGGTGGTTTTCACCCACATTGGGTTTCCACCTTATATCTTGTGTTCTTGTGTGTGATTGTCTTCTGCTCTGTTTTACTATTCCTGGTTATTGGTTATTTGATCACATATTAACAATCAACGTCTGAAAGATAAAGTAAATTATAAGTTTGCATAGTATACGCGGGTTTCCTTCTACATAGTTGCGGGTTTAATTAACTGAAGTAGCGTATATCATTTGGATTTGAAAAAGGAATATTTGACTTGATAATACTTATTCACCCCCCCTCTCAGTATTATTTCCAACACAACCTCCAATAGAGTAGAGCTCGATTCAAAAATAAGACATGATGGTCCTCGCAGGGAGTCTCTATCCTTTATATATGACTCATACATGTAATACCATGGATCAATACCATGGGTTTTATTAATACCATCTACCTAATACTAGGCCCATTTGCAACTAACTGTGGTCCCGTAATGAATAGCGGGTTAACCACTTACAATTATTAATATGGGCTTTATTGACTCTTTATTATGACGTGATCCCACTACATAAATAAGGGGGTTAGGGTGGGACCCTAACATGTGGAGTCATGTTTGGGAGTCCATACATGTACATGTGAGATGCAATATTAATGAGGAGATCCAAATATTATTGGCTCGTCATGGATGGAAAATCGTTCATCATCAATGCACACAAAGGTAAGCCGAAAATTTCACTGGTAAGTGCCAATCAAGCTAAGAAATTGATTAGCTCCAACAAGAAGTATCTTTTATTATTTTTAAGAGAAAGTTAGTTTGTAGAGGAGTCAATAAGAAGAAAGGCATCTCTGGAGGGGTGTAATAAGAAACAAAAACAACAATTGGAGGAGTTGTTATAGGCATACATGGATGTGTTCCAAGAGCCTAAAGGGTTACCACCTAAGAGAGCAGTGGAGCACGAGATCCAACTATTGTAGGACTCCCCATTGCCAAATATTGGGTTGTATAGGAAGATTGTTATAGAAGCAAGTGAGGTGAAGAAACAGTTGCACAACTACTAGAACAAGGTTTCATTCAACCAAGTACGTAGGTCATCCATCATCATTGTGCCAAATAAGGATAGGACTTGGTGTATGTGTATAGATTATAGGGCGTTGAACAAAATAATGCTCAAGAATAGATACCCCCTGCCCAGGATAAATGATCTGCTAAATCCATTGCAACAAGCAAAATAATTCACCAATATGGACTTGAAGTATAGATATGACCGAGTTTGAGTAAAAGAAGAAGATACCTAGAAGATTGCCTTCAAAACTAGGCAAGGTTTGTATGAGTGCTTAGTCATTCCATTTGGCCTATGTAATGATCTAGATACATTTATGAGATTAATGAATGATGTATTGTGCTTTTTATAGATTCATTTTTTTTATTGTTTATTTGGATGATATATTGGTATATAGTGCTATATGGGAGGAGCACATTTCACATTTGACACAGGTGCTGGAAACATTGAAGAAGCACCAAATGCTAGGAAATATCAAGAAGTGCAAGTTTGTGCATCAGCCTTTGGTGTATCTGGGGTATGTGATCAGTGGAGGAGAATTGAAGATAGATCCTTCCAAGATGGAGGCCATCACGAAATGGCCGGTGCCTACAAATGTTTCTGAAGTTAGGAGTTTCATTGGGGTAACACAGTACCTTAGGAAATTCATAGCGTCATTTTCAGTGGTAGAAGAACAACTCCATGCCATAACAGAAAGCGAGAAGATTTTTTAGTGAGGAAAAGGTCAACAGAAGGCTTTTGATGAGCTAAAGAAGAAGATTAGTCAAGCACCTATTCTGGTATTACCAAACTTGCAGTGACCCTTCAAAGTGGAGACAGATGTAGGTGGGTATGCTATGGGACTTGTATTGATGAAGGGAGGAAAGCATGTATGCTACCACTCTGAAGTATTTCATGGGGCAGTTCTTAACTACCCTACATATGACAAGGAGCTCTATGCCATGGTGCAAGCTATGAAGAAGTGAAAGCACTATCTGATGGGAAAGGAGATAATAATCTACACATATCACTAGTTGTTACAGTACTTGCAAGCATAGAGTAAGCTATAGAAGACCAAGAATTACAAGTGGATGGGGTTTTTACAACAATTTTATTTGGTGATAAAGTATAAAAAATTCAACACAAACAAGTTGGCTGACATGCTTTCAAGGACACCCACATCAAATATCATAGCTTTGGATACTTATGGATATGGAGCCATTCACCCATGATGCATACAGAGAGGCATATTCAGAGGATGAGGACTTCAACGACATTTATTAGTAGTTGCAGAGTCAGATTCATGTGTGCAATGGCGACAAAATCATTGAATACCATCTCCAAGATGGGTTACTTTACAGGATGAATAAGTTATGTGTTTATGAAGGTGAGTAATTGTAGCTTATTAGAGAGGCTCACACCTCCAAGGTTTCATGGCCTTTCATGTAGGGAATATTGTGGTTAACTTACATAGGTATGTGTATTGACCCAAGATGCAAGAGCAGGTAGCTAGGTTCATAAGAGGATGCATGCTTTGTAGTACCAGCAATTCTAACGACAAGAAAAATGTTTACCCTTACATGTACCTACTCATCCTTGGGAATTGGGAAAGCATTTCCATGGAATTTGTGGGAGGTTTACCAACAACCAGGAAGGGATATGACTACTTGTTTGTGGTAGTTTATAGGTTCAGCATATGTGTGTTCTGATGCCCTGTAAAAATATCTTCAATGGGCAAGAAGCAACAAACTTGTTCTTTGGACAACTCTGAGTGCACTTTGGGATACCAAGGAGCATTGTTCCAAACAAGGATACAAGATTTATCAGTGCATTCTAGACTACATTATGGGAGAATATGGACACAAAGTTGAAGAGATCTACAATATTCCCTACACAGATAGATGGGAACACATAAGTAGTCAACAAGACTTTGGTGCAACTTCTGAGGGGATACAACGAGAAACATATGAAGACCTAGGATGAACATCTAATATATATAAAACATTCTTAAAACAAAGAAGTCCACACTTCTATAGGAAAGTCCCCATTTGAAACTTGTTTTGGATATTTTCCACCTTCACCTTTGGATATTGCATATGGGAAACAAGGAGGAGTGAGGGAAGATATTATAGGAGATGCTTTGAGGGTTGAAAAATATATAGATAAGATTAGGAAAATCCATCTACAGGTAGAATAAACATTGCATAAGTCATAGGAGAAGTATAAGGCCAGACATGATCAACATATAACAGAGAAATCATTCAAGGTGGGTGACAGAGTATGGCTATAGTTTAACAAGGAGAGGTTGCACGGGCCTGACAAAAAATAAAGGCTCTAAGGTATGGTCCCTTTGGGATACTGGAAAAGATGAGTGATAATGCCTATCGACTCAATTTACCACCATATATGTGCATTTACTTAGTTGTGAATGTAGAGAATTTGAAACTCTATGATCCTTCCAAGTTAGATAAAAAAGAGTAACAAGTCATATCTTTTGTGGACGATTTGGCACCATATGCTTAGGCAGAGTTAACAGTAGATACAATTTTGTAGAAGAGGTCATATCCTAGCAACCACTATAACATTGATGGACATACAAAGAAGTGTTGGAAGTTGCATCCTGAGCTAAACCTGAAGAACAAGAAGAAAGATAATAAGAAGAATAATCTCATGGTCATTGATTCAAGCAACCAAGTTGAAAGTATCTTGTACGTGGATGAGAAAATAGTTTGTACGTAAGTGTAGAAGGAGGTGAATCTGAGTATCCTTTAAAAATAGGAGGAGAAATAAATGATCAAACTCTTCCATATAAAGATACAGGTCAAGAATAAAAATATTGATGCTCTCTTTGACTTAGGATTGTAGACGAGTCTGATTTCAGCAGAGCTGGTCAAGAAGTTGGGGCTGGAAGTTTGTGATCATATAAACCCATATCCATTGGGATGGGTAAATAAGGATGAAGATATGATGGTAACAAAATAGTGCAAAATTGGATTTTCTATCAATGCTGATTTTATTGATGAAGTAGATCTAGAAGTGGTTCCCCTTTATGTATGTGGAGTCATGTTTGGGAGTCCATAAATGTACATGTGAGATGTAGTGTTCATGAGGAGATCCAACCAGTATTGGCTTGTGATGGATGGAAAATCGTTCATCATCAATGCACACAAAGGAAAGTCGAAAATTTCACTGGTAAGTGCCACACAAGCTAAGAAATTGATCAGCTCCAACAAGAAGTATTTTTTATTATTTTTAATAGAAAGTCAGTCTGTAGACGAGTCAATAAGAAGCAAGGCATCTCTGGAGGGGTGTAATAAGAAACAAAAACAACAATTGGACAAGTTTTTATAGGCATACATGGATGTGTTCCAAGAGCCTAAAGGGTTACCACCTAAGAGAGAAGTGGAGCACGAGATCTAACTATTGTAGGACTCCCCATTGCCAAATATTGGGTTGTACAAGAAGATTGTTATAGAAGAAAGTGAGAGGAAGAAATAGTTGCAGAAGCTACTAGAACATGGTTTCATTCGATCAAGTACATCATAATGTAGGTCATCCATCATCATTGTGCCCAATAAGGATAGGACTTGGTGGATGTGTTAGATTATAGGGCATTGAAAAACCACACTCAAGAATAGATACCCCCTGCCCAGGATAGATTTATATGAATTGCATTAATAAGGATTTGTAGAGGTTGAAGATTTCAATGATGAGTTTAGTTTTTGGGAATCCATGTTATCTGATTTTTTTTTCCCTCAAATCCCTCATTTTCCCGAGTTTTTCTCATGGTGTGAAAGCAGATATTTACTCAGCTAGAGAGCAATAGTAGCCAGAAAAGGTGAAATTTTATTTTATATAACACCCGTGTCCATTATTCAAGATTTAAAAATCAATCCTCCAAGACCCCTGCATCCCTTTTCAGTTGATTCATTAATGGAAATTTATCAAAAGCTTAAATTTCAAGAGAGAGCCCATATTTTTGAGTCATTTTTACCAGAAGGATCTGATTTGCCACGTCATAATACAACTTATTCATAAACCATGTTTCCTAAAATTTCCAAGCAAATAATTTTCATGGTTTGTTGTCTTTTAGGTATTCAAAGGATGAATGGATTGATGAGGTTATTTTGGGAATCTTGTCTGTCTTTTCTTATGGAAAAAAACCTTCAGTCCTGTTTAATTTTAGCTAGTTTATCTCAGATAATATTCATGAGAATTTTTAAAATTCAGTGCAAAAAGAGCCTTCAAACATCAATATGTGTTAATTTACTTGTTCTTATACCACTAATATGAGAGGTTTAAGATGTCATTACATAAGCTAGATTGGCAGGAGAGGCCACAATCTGTTATTCACTCAACCTCATTAGTAAAAAAGAATTCATAAGAGTATTTATTTAGTTATTTTGTTAACCAATTCCTATACTTAACACTTTTCCTTCTTAGTAGTTATCTAGTTCCAAGGATTTTAGTTGAAATTAAGAGAATTTTACATTTAAATGAGCATACAAAGGTAGGATATTGGTATTTATATCAAAGTTTCATAGAGATCAGAATTTATTGTTGTTAATTGTCACCTTATAAGCTACCAATATTTCTTTCAATGAGGAATTTTTCTTGGAGTTCATAAGGCAAAGCCTAAATGTAGATGAAATTCATTTTGTGTCCATGAAACAAAAAGCTCAATTTCATTTAAAAGCTCAGATTGGTTTCATCATAGCAAATACCAGAGCAATTGATAAAGAAACATAAAATTGTGAAATCAAATGAAGTTTAAAATGAGTTTTAGTTGGCCTTATGACCTTTTGGGAATAATTTTAGCTATTAGACTTGAGCAAAAGTCAGATCCTTATATTCATTTCTCAAAACCAGAAATTGAGTAGTATGTTAATCAGGAGGTTTGGGAAGAAAATATTTTATAGGAAATTGAAGAACAAGTGTCAAGTCAAACAGCATCAGAAACCCCTCATCCAAAAGAAAAGGTGCTAAAAAGGACAAGTGAGAGAATTTATCCTAGCATTTCAGGGTCTAAGTCAACAGAGTTTAGAGTGTTCAAAAGAAGAAACACCAAGGAAATAGAAAAATAATCATATGAAGTCAAGAATACAAAGGTCTCAATTGTAGTGATGGTGTTAAGGGAGCAAGTTTTTACACTACATCATATTGAAGAAACAATAACTGGTGCATCTACTTCTCGTCAAAGAATTTTTGCTAAATGCATAGAGATGAAGAAAAAGAATGAGCTTCTAAATTCTGCTACATATACTCAGTTATGGAAACAAACTTCCATCCTAACACTAGACAATTTCAATTGGCATTTCTTGAGCCAAAGGTTCCAGTCCAAAAGTCTACAAATGACTACAAAAATTCTTCTTTTTTCTTTTGATACTAAACAAATTCACCCTATATATGAGATATATCTACATAAAAAAGCAGGTGACATGATCTGGTCTTCTCTAACAATTTTTATTTTGGTTGCTTCAAAATTACAAACTTCTTTGAATAACATTCATTCTCAGTTGAACTTATAAAAGATTTCATAATTGGAAAAAATTACAAGGATAAAATCTTTAGAAGATATTGTTATCAAATTAGGATTGGATCCTAACGATGTTGATGCAACTCAGGAGATCATAACAAATAGAAATGCAGATATTCAAGCATTGTGCGAGGAATTAATGTTACCAACAATAGAGAATCCTCAAGCTCATGAAGTGGGAGAAATTGAGAAAGAAAAGGAAAACATGTTGTGTATGATTGTGGAGTAGAATTTGTAGATACATAAAATGGAGGAAGAGATGGAAAAGTTAGTAAAGGAAAGGGAACAAAATGTTGGTACAATAATTTTAACAGTATAGACAAGATCAACAAGTCATGATTCAATGGAACAATTATCCAAAACAATGGTTGATTTATCTTTGGTAAAGGTAGAAATTGAAAAGTTGAAGGCATCATTACAGAAAGCAGAGGAAAATAAAATAAAAGTAGATAATGCATACATTTTAGAGATGCAGAATAACTTCAAGGTTACAAAGGAGATTAAAAAATGTTTAGATGAATCAATTAGTGCATGTTATACAGTGTTTTGTCGCACTCCCCATCTAGTATCTTGAAAGTGTCAAAATGACAAAAGTTTTCATTGTGTTCACCATGAAACATATTCAGAAGCATCCCTGAAGAAAAGAAGAAAAACTTGCCTTAAAAGATTTCTGAAGAAACTTGTCAAAAACCTTATTTTCAAGATCAACACATTTTGCATCACTGGTGACCTGTGTTGTTAACTTGTTGCACTATACTGACCTAGTGCTTCCAACACAACTTTTATCAAGAAAACCCATTCTGAACCTCTTTAGATAATTTTTCCTAAAGTGGAGGAGAAGCTTATCTTAGTAGAAGTCTTAAGAACAGTGAGCTGGTTACAGGTGAATGAGGATTCGAACAATATCTCCCATTCTTGGTCCTTAATCCCACTTTCATGGATCTTTCCCTTGAGATGTGGAACCTCTCCCTCCTTTTCTGGATCCTCGACTCCCTCTCCTTCCCTATAAATGAGATCCTTACTATCCACTAATGGTTGGCTATTGCTTGGTTTCCTTCCTAGTGTTGAACTATGCCTAAATGCTACCCATTTTGCTAAGGAGAAAGGAGTGCTTGAAGGTTAAGGCTAGGAATTCCAACATCAAGGCTTAAATGGTTGTAATTCTCATTTACCATCTATTAATAATACATTATGTGTTTGCTTTCCATAAATATGTCAATCATTGCTCATTTAGTATAATACTCCTTGATTGTTATATGGTTTATATCGGAATGGTTTTTGTTATGTATGTGTTTGTTGTCTCCACATGATTTTCCTTGCAGGTATTCATCCATAATGGCAAAGAGGAGATTGAGATTGGAAGTGGAAGAATCAAGGATGACACCAATGGACGTTAGCATCAAAGTGAGGTAGGTAATCTTTCCTCTTATGTGTTTTCTGGTATAAATTAGTAAAGTTTGGAAATATTTGTCTTTGCTTGTTGCTAGATCCTCTTATAAGACTAGAGGGATCATTTATGTCTGCAGAAAGGATTTCCTTCACAATGAAATGGCGACTTCGCTGGGGAAAATATAAACCTTCAAACCTCCTTTTTATTTTTGTCTTTTTTATTAGTTTGGCCAGCGTCCTCGTGATCTGTAACTTAGGTCCAATAGGGGTATGCATTCTGAGTAGTATGTTCTTTAGAGTGTTAAGTTTGGATCTCTATTTCAGTTTATTTTCATTTTCATAAATATTTCTCGCCCAACCTGTTTCTCCAGAAATAGTCACGATGTAAGCATTGGTTTTACCCATTATAGTCGCGTTGAATACCTTGTCAGCCTATCAGGACAAAATTTTACCATTAAAGTAGCATTGAAAACCTCTATTAGCACGGATTTTGACCACTAAAGTAGCGTTGGTCCAAAAAATGAGAATTTTAATGGTTTATACCAGAAAGGTCTAGCGTGTCTTGATAGCTGAAGTGTCCTCCTGCTCTGTGTGCATAGAACCTTCCATTATTTTTGTTGATTTCTTATTGGTTTCCAAAATTCCTTCCCATTGCTTGAAGTAGTGAAAGTGATTTTTGGTTGGGTCTTTAGTTCTTTGGGTCAATTGAATTTACTGTTTGCTACTTGTATGTGTGGAAGGAATATTGATTTGTTGTTGGTTAAAGCATTATTAGTTATTTTGGAAACCATAAAAGAAATGGAATTTGGACTTTCTTAGCTTTGATCTCAAAGTTTACTTTTTGAAATTGCATTAGATTACATTGCATTGAAAATTCATTTTTGGGATTATCATTGAGCATAGATTACATTGCTTAGTGTTGAAAGCTGAAAAGTACATTGTCATTCATTAAAAAGAAAAGTAAAATTTTCATGTAGCTGCATTCTTTTGAATTGAATTTCATTTTTACTTCTGGTGAGTGCATTGGAATAGTGAAAGTGAAATATCTAGTTAGGAAGCTTTGTTTATTGCATATTTGGTTGTTTTATCAATGTTTCAACTTCTTCCCTATGCTAGATAGCCTTCATTGAAATGGAAGTAATCGTTTTTCTCATACTAGTTGCATCGTAGGTGTGTTCAAGTGACATCGATTTTTGAGCCTTGAAACCAAAACATAATTGAAGATCAACTTTAAAATTTACCTCAATTAACCTAAGGATCATTTGGAACATTAATGAAAACATTTAGAGATCTAAGCTAGAGACGTGTTCCAACATCATTAAACATCGGAATTGTCATTATTTTCCAATGTTGCATCTTGGGGGTGAAATCTTGTTCCATGTACGGAAGTATATAGGACCATTCTCCAGTGCTTTTGGGTATATCAAAGGCGCTCCATGCATGGTAAGTATATGGGAACATTCTCATTGAACGGTTATGCATTAGACAACACTACTATAGACTGCGATCCCACTATCATCGAGTATATTTTGGGAGTCCCTTATAGGTTGCTATCCATCCATAGGTAACTAAGTCTGCTGCCTTGTATACCATGATACACCAAACACAACATTTGGGGAGATTGGCTGTCATACATTGTCCTTGGTTTTCCAAGGTCTACATTGCAGTTCATAGTTGCTTGGTAAACTTTTATTCCTAGTTACCCCTTTATTTATTTATTTATTTCTAAAATTAACTGACCGTGGAACAACATCCTTCTTGTGGAAATACTCCTTAGTAATCTTGGGTTGAGACTAATGGTAATAGTTCCTAAGTCCACCAATAAAGGAAACCCCACTAATGGGAATCCTAATCATTTTCGTTCTTTTGGAAATATCGGTGCTCCTTATACGGAAACGTTGTTCCTTCATGGATTTACCATTGGTTTTCCAGTTTGGTTATTTTTGATGCCTATGGTTCCAAATGTCTAAATTGCTTCTCAATCGGGTTCTCCTCCACCTGAAAAATATCAACCTATAGTTGATCCTAAATTTGACTCTTTACCTTATTTGGCTGTTCGGTCTTCTTCCTCTTTGTCTGGTGAAAGACTACAAGCTAGTAACCAGGTGGATAAGAAGAAGAAAAATAAGCAAGGGGGCAACCAAGCAACCATTGCTACAGATGCAACTAATGTGTAGAAACCTTCCAATCACCCTCACAAAGTTAAATTCCCTTGCATGCTATGTAAGGGTGCCCATATTGTTAGAGATTGTCCTGATATTCCCAAGATATTAGAAATGTGTTCTACAGGCTCATATCAACCTTCGTCATCAACCTCTAGAGGTCATGTTGCTGACAAACCCTCAACTAGTGATAGTAAGGTCCATGGGAAAAAAGGTAAAGTAAAATTTCCCTGTAGGTTATGTGAAGTGAATTATCATATTCACCTTTGTCCTTATATGGATGAATCCTCAAAAGTATCGGACAACCTTACAACTTCTCAGCCTCGTTTTTCGACTGGTTATCGAAAGCTTTCCCACTAGTCGATCAAGTGATTGATCAAAATTCATCTCTAGTCAATCCCACTCTCTCTGAAAGTGAATCCCATTAGTCTGTTCCTGACCAACCATTGGTTGAAAAAATGGTTGACCTGATCCCACCTGCAATTGATCGTACTTTTCCCATAGAGATTGAACTTCATATTGTTCAGGTTCTTCTTATTTCTTCATATTCTAATGAATTGGGGGGCAATCCTCTCATTCCCATGGTAAAAGGGGGCGATCCTCCCATTCCCATAACTTAAGGGGGAAGTTCTCCCATTGCCATGGCACCCCCTGGAAGTAGTATGGTCACTTCCTTTGATTGGATTCTACTGGAAGGATATCGTCTTCCTTCTTACGTGCTCTTTCAGATCATGGTACATGCTTGTAATATACTCGTACTTTGCACAATCATAGATGAAGGCACATCTGTTAGTATTATGCCCTCAACTATTTGGCATGCTTTAGGTTCTTCGTAGCTTGTGCCCATCACCCAGAATTTGTTGGCTTTTAACAGAAGAACCAATCAACCGTTAGGGATCCTTCCTAAGTTGCCTATTACTTTGGGAAGAAAAATCGTCTATATTGATGTGATGGTTGTCCAAGGCCCTTTAGATTTTAATTTACTCCTTCGCCATGACTATGTTTATTTCATGGGAGTTCTTCTCTCTTCACGCTTTCATGTGATATGTTTCCCGCATGAAGGAAGAATTATGGCCATTTATCAGCTTTTGTTCGTTGGTCATAATGGTCCTTATATGCAAGTGGTATCACCCCCGCCATAGGTTAATTATGTCGCCACATGTTTCGTGCCCACGTCTACTGATGATCGAGCCAGTGATATAGTGCATCATGTACTCGGGGCATTGGAACGTGATATTTCCATTATATCCCTTAATATGTATCCCTTCCAGTGCATTGTTCTCCCACCTGATGAAAAACTCTTGGAAGCCATGACCTATTATAGGTTGTGATCAAGGTCATGGGGCACACTTCATTCTCTTGTGTCAAGCTCCTTAAAAAATGAATCTAGGTGTTGAAGCAAATTTCCTTTTCTTGTGTCAAGCTCCTTAAAAGATGAAACAAAGTGTCAGAGCAGAGTTCCTTGTCTTGTGTCAAGCTCCTTAAAAAATGAATCAAGGTTTCCAGAGTAGAGTTCCTTTACTTGTGTCAATCTCATTAAAAAATGAAACAAGGTGTCATGAGCATGGTTCTTTTCCTGTGCCAAGCTCGATAAAAAATTAAACAAATCCCCTTCCATTTCAAATCTTTGATTAGATCTCATAAAATCCCAATCGATTCTTTCACTTGATGTTGTAAATGAACCTTCATTCCATCCACCTATTAGTAACCAGTAGTCTACTTAGGTGAATGAAATGCATCTTGGGGGGAATGTACCTAGAATTGAGTCATTATTTTGGGGACATGCAGACTTGTCTTAAGCATATTTTTTCTTTGTTTCAAGCTTGTGTAAAAATAAAACCAATCTCAAGCATAGTTTGTCTCTATTTCAATCATGTGTAAAAATGAAACCAAATCCAAGCATATTTTCACATGTTCCAAGCTTGTGCAAAAATGAAACCATCCCCACTTTACCTCTCATGATTGTCATTTTTATCAGCCCGTTTTTTACCAGAGGAGCCTTGGTTTTTTCCATTCCACTGTCACCATCTACTTGGCTGATCATACACTCTAACTTGGTTATTTTTACCCTTTCCTGAGGAAATACTACGATGAGTGGTCTTATTATCCAACCTCTTGACCTTTACATGTTTTGAGTAAGTTCCATCATCACTAGAACCAATTTAATATCCTTTTATACCACTCATTCCTCCTAGTGGAATCCTCTTTCAGCTCTTTTCAGACTCCAAAAATATGAAGAACTTATCTTTTTGAACTTGTAAAAGTAAATGAAAACACGTCTACTTAGTATAATTTTAACCCTTTTCTAGACTGAGATAGACTAATGTATGAAAAAGGAATACCTTGGTCACACGTGGCTAAGAGGTTCTCTTGAATATTGTTTCTACCTTTCCAAATTCGAGAGACTATCTACGAAAAGGGACCTCTGGAGTTTCCTTTTTACCTCTTTTTCAAACTCTCTAAACATGAAAAAGATGTTGAGTTACTCCTCTCTCGGACTCGTAAAACTAAAACGATGAAGGACTTGTCACGTTGATGAGACCGAGTTGCTCTTTCCTAGGGCTCGTTAAAAACACTAGGACGAATTCATGCAAATGATGAACTTGTACGACAAGCATATGGTATCCTCTTCAAGCTTGAGATTAAAAATAAAGAGGTACTTGCTAGAAATAGTGGGAAAAATGGAATGAAACATATATCCTATATTGTGTATAAAGGGTAGCATGTCACTATTGAACATGACACTTATCTATATCTCGTGTGGAGTTTGGGTTATCCTAACTTTGTTACTTGCCTTACTAGGTTTTGGGAATCCATTTGCCTCTCATCTTATTATATCATGTTGTAATCATGACCTCTGATCCGATGTTGAGTCAAATGCTACAAAATTATAGAGTCGTGTCATCGATATGTTCAATAGAAATCCCATTTGCAATTCAAACCACTTATACCATTTTTGACTTTTCTGCAACAATCCTGAATCACTCTTGCCAACTCTGCAAAATCCTATGTTTCACATCGATGATGTGGGAAACATTATGGCCCTCCTTCGACAGATCACTTCCTATCGACTCCAACTCATTATCGAGGAAGATGATCTAGAAACTCTCTTTCGGTACCTTGCAACTTGCATGCCTCAATGGTAGGTTCTTCGCATTTGACGATAGGTTCACATAATTAGCCTTTGATCAGATGATTCTATGAGCGTTTGACTTCAGCTTCATTATTCACACTCGTGGATTGTGATATTGTACCTTGAGAGCCATCGTAATTATTCATGTTTTCTCTCGTGCATGTTAATGGTTTACATATTTGACCGATAATCAGGTGGTTTCTACCATGTTCGACTCCAACACATCTATTCACATGGTGGAATTCTCACTTTGGTTGGATCGAGAAAGAGATGAATACCTTGGGTTTCATCTGTAAATCTAGACAGCATGGAGTTATTAGATATTCATGATTGTACACATGACCCATTCTATTCGGATGGTTGCATCCATGTCGTGGATCCATACACATGGTCCCTTCTATTTGGATGGTTACAACCATGTCGTGGACTCATGTATTGTTAGATTCCTACTCAAAGATGTATTATTAGGCATACTTACATCATAGATGTCAGATATCTTATATCGCGTTTGATTTTTAGGTCTCCTGATGGTGTTTCTTCGGGTCCTTGCCTTGATTTGTAAAGCATTTCACCCATCACTTCTCATCCTGCCTTCATGTTTTAGGGGGCATCTGTTATACAATATTTTATCACACTCCCCGCCTCATATCCTGATGTGTAAACATGACGAAAGTTGTTAGTGTGTTCACCATGAAACATATTCAAAATCATCCCTGAAGAAAAGAAAAACAACTTGCCTTAAATGATTTCTGAAGCAACTTGTCAAAAACCTTGTTTTCAGGATCAACACTTTTTCCATCACTGGTGACCCATGCTAGTAACTTGTTGCACTTTACTGACCTAGTGTTTCCAGTGTGGCTTTTATCAGGAAAACTTGTGTTGAACCTCTTCAGGTAGTTTTTCCTAGATTGGAGGAGAAGCTTCTCTTACTAGAAGTCTTGAGAACGATGAGTTGGTTACAGGTGAATGAGGATTGGAACGAGATCTCCCATTCTTGGTCTTTGATCCTGCTTTCAGGGACCTTTCCCTTGAGATGTGGAACCTCTCCCTCCTTTTATGGATCCTCAACTCCCTCTCCTTCCTTATAAATGAGATCCCTACTATTCACTAATCGTTGGTTATTGCTTGGTTACCTTCATAATGTTGAATTATGCCCAAAAGCTACCCATTTTTATAAAACACTTACAACTTTCATCATTTTGACAATTCATGATATGAGATGGGGAGTGCAGAAAAACACTTTATAATAGATTCCCCCTCAGGCATGAAGGAATAATGGGAAGTGATGGGTGGAATGTTTTACAAGTCAAGGCAAGGACCTAGAGAAACATCATCAAGAGATCTACAAATCAAACATGATACAAGATATCTAACATCTCTGGTGTAAGTATGCCTAATAATACATCTTTGAGTAGGCATTTGATAATACATGAGTCCACAACATGGACACAACCATCCGAATAGAAGGGCCAATGTGAATGGATCCACGTCATGGACGCAACCATTCGAATAGAAAGGATCATGTGTACAATCATGAATATCTAATAACTCCATGCAGCCTAGATTTCTTAGACAAAAGTTAGGATCTTCATCTCCGTCTCGATCCAACCAAAGTATGAATTCCACCATGTGAATAAATGTGTCGGAGTCGAACATTGTAGAAACCACCTGATTACCGGTCAATTATGTAAATTGTTAACATGCACGAGAGAGACCACCAATAATGACAATGGTTGTCAAGGTACAAAAAAAAATCAACGAGTGTGAACAATGAAGCTGAGGTTGAACACTCGTAGAATCATTTGTTCGAAGACCAATGATGTGAACCTATCATCTAATGTGAAGAACCTGTCATTGAGGCATGCAAGCTCCAAGGTACCGAAAGGGAGTTTCTAGATCATCTTCTTGTATAATTATTTGGAGTTGACAAGAAGTGATCCTTCGAAGGAGGACCATAATGTTTCCCACATCATCGACATGAAAAAAATGATTTTGCAGAGTTAGCAAGAGCGATTCATGATTGTTGTAGAAAATTCAAACATGATATAAGTGGTTTGAATTGTAGATGGGATTTCTCCTGAACATATCAGTGACACGACTCCTGAATTTGGCAGCATTTGACTCAACATGGGATGAGAGGTCATGATAACAATAGGATATAATCATACGAGAGGAAAATGGATTCCAAAAACCCAATAAGGCAACTGATGAAGTGAGAATAACCCAAACCCGACACGAGATACAGATAAGTGTCATGTTTAAGAGTGACATGCTTCCTTTTATACAAAATACAGGATACATGTTTCCTTACATTTCCCCTCGCTATTTCTAGCGAGTACCTATTTATTTTTGATCTCAAGTTTGAAGAGGATACCATATGCTTGTCGTATAAGTTCATCCTTTGGATGAATCCATCCTAGTATTTTTAATGAGCCCTAGGAAGGAGTAGCTCAGTCTCGTTGAGGTGACAAGTCCGTTGTCATTTTAGTTTTACAGGTCCGAAAGAGGGGTAACTTGACAACTTTTTCATGTTTAGAGAGTTTGGAAAAGAGGCAAAAAGGAAATTCCAGAGGTCACATTTTGTAGATAGTCCGTCAAATCCGGAAAGGTAGAAAACAATATTCAAGAGAACCTCTTAGCCACGTGTGACCAAGGTATACCTTTTTTGTACATTATTCTATCTAAATTTGGAAAACGGTTAAACTTATACTGAGTAGAATTATTTTAATTTAATTTTACGAGTTCGAAAAGACAAGTGCTCAACAATCTTTTCATATTTTTGGAGTCTGGAAAGAGATGAAAGAGGACTCCACTTGGAGGAACGAGTGGTATAAAAGGATAACAACTAGTTTCGATGATGATGCAACTTGATCAAAACATGCAAAGGTCAAGAGATTGGATAATAAGACCACTCATCGCAAGGGTTCCTCCGTAAAGTTTAAAAATAATCAAGTGAAAGTGGTTCTGTGTCTACTAATGATCTAGTCAGTGATATAGCACATCATGTATTGGGGGGCATTGGAACCTGATCTTTCCATTAGATCCCTTGAAATGTATCCATTAGAGAGCGTTTTTCTCCCATCTGATGATAACCTCTTGGAAGCCATGACCTATTATGGGTTGTGATCAAGGTCATGGAGCACAGTTCCTTTTCTTGTGTCAAGCTCCTTAAAAAATGAATCAAGGTGTCAGAGCAAAGTTCCTTTTCTTGTGTCAAGCACCTTAAAAAATGAAACAAAATGTTGACACAGAGTTCCTTATCTTGTGTCAAGCTCCTTAAAAAATGAATCAAGGTTACCGTAGAAAAGTTCCTTACTTGTGTCATGCTCGTTAAAAAATTAAACAAGGTGTCATGAGTATGGTTCTTTTCCTATGTCAAGCTCATTAAAAAATGAAACAAATCCCCTTCCAATTTGAGTCTTTTATTAGATCTCATAAAATCCCAGTTGAGTCTTTCACTTAATGATCCGGATTTAAACAGGAACACAATAAAATATAGAGATAACCATATACACAAAGATGCAGCGGAAATAATGCTTCATTTCATTAATGGAAAATACCGAAATATGCTTACAACCAGAATTGGAAATAAACCAGCTAGGGCAATGGTAGCTTAGCTCTGAGAAGAGATGTGCGGCTACATGCCTCTGAACTGTTCCGAACTGTGTTACAATGAGGCTCGAAGGCCTATTTATTGTTGAGAAATAATGGAAAACCCTTCACATTCCAAACCTAACCCTAGAAGATGAAACGCCAAATTGTGGGCCCCGTTTTGGGTAAATTGGTACATCAATTTCCCGGGGTCGTAACTTTGGCATACGATCTCCCTTTGACGCGTATGATAGCTCGTTAGAAAGATCTATCCAAGAGCTACCACTTTGGGATGGGCAACATCGGTCCATGGACCCATGTTACCCCCAGATTTCCCAAAAAACGTCGTTTAGGGCCTCAAAACGGCTCCAGAAGTTCAGGACCCGAAAAAGCAGCTAAAAATAGTAAATTGTGCTACAATTACGGAAACTGAAAAACTGAAAGAGACAGTTGCGGGGGTCCAAATTGGATAGGTGGGTGGCCACCAACATCCACCTATATCACTTAATCTCATAAATGAATCTTCATTCCATCCACCTGTTAGTAACCAGCAGTCTACTTAGGTGAATGAAATGAAGCTTGGCAGGCATGTACCTTGAATTGAGTCATTATGCTAGGGGCATGCAGACTTATCTCAAGCATAGGTTTTTTTTGTTTCAAGATTGTGTAAAAATGAAACCAATCTCAAGCATAGTTTATCTCCATTTCAAGCTTGTGTAAAAAAGAAACCAAATCCAAGTGTAATTTCCCATGTTCCAAGCTTGTGTAGAAATGAAACCATCCCTACTTTACCTCTCGTGATTTCCATTTTTACCAGCCTATTTTTTACCAGATGAGCCTTGGTTTTTTCGTTCCATCTTCACCATTTGCTTGGCTGATCATACACTTTCACTTGGTTGTTTTTACCCTTTCCTAAGTAACCACTGCAATGAGTGGTATTATATGCCACCCTCTTGACCTTTACATGTTTTTGGCAAGTTCCATCATCATTGGAACCAATTGTTATCCTTTTATACAAATCATTTCTCTAGGTGGAGTCCTCTTTCAGCTCTTTTTAGACTCTAAAAATATGAAAAGATTGTCGAGAAGTTGTCTTTTCGAACTCGTAAAAGTAAAGGAAAAGATGTCTACTCAGTATAATTTTAACCCTTTTCCAGACTGAGATAGACTAATGTATGAAAAAGGAATACCTTGGTCACATGTGGCTAAGAGGTTCTCTTTAAAATTGTTTTCTACGTTTCTAAATTTGAGAGATTATCTACAAAAAGGGACCTCTGGAGTTTCCTTTTTGCTTCTTTTTAAAACTCTCTAAACTTGAAAGATATGTATATTTATCCCTCCGCCAGACTCGTAAAACTAAAATGACAATGGAATTTTCACCTTGACGAGACCGAGCTACTCCTTCCTAGGGCTCGTTAAAAATACTAGGATGGATTCATCCAAAGGATGAACTTATACGACAAGAATATGGTATCCTCTTCAAACTTGAGATTAAAAATAAAGAGGTAGTCACTAGAAATAGTGGGGGAAAATGGAAGGAAACATATGTCATGTATTTTTTATAAAGGAAGCATGCTGCTCTTGAACATGACACTTATCTGTATCTCATGTCGGTTTTGGGTTATCCTCACTTTGTCAGTTTCCTTACTGGGTTTCTGGAATCGATTTGCCACTCATCTGATTATATCCTATTGTCATCATGATCTCTGATCCTATGTTGAGTCAAATGTTGCCAAATTCTGGAGTCGTCGATATGTTCAAGAGAAATACCATCTGCAATTCAAACCACTTATACCATGTTTGACTTTTCTACAACAATCCTGAATCACTCTTTCCAACTCTGCAAAATCCTATGTTTCGTGTCGATGATGTGGGAAACATTGTTGCCAGTCTAAGTTGACTTCACCCACAGTATGCATATAAAATACATAATCTATTATGTCCCAGGAATTTTAATTTCCCTATCTAGTCAAATCTTCACAAGTTAAGCCTTTAAGCTTCTTAATTAAACTTCATGTGAAAACATTTCATGTGATTAACCCAAAGTCTAAACTTTGCTTCCTCTTTAATTCTACATGTATTAACCATACCCTCTTAACTCTGGTCTTGGATTAACTCGACATTAACCACACCATGGTCTCAAACTTGGTTAAACTCGACTTAACCTTTTAATTAATTCATTCCGCTTTATTTCTATTCTAACTCTCCTATAATAGAAATATACCATAAACCACATAACCTTACCTTTCCACCTTACCATGAACTTTGCACATTTACCGATGCTCACCTTATTGCATTCAACCTCCACTGTTGATTTCACTCCACTAGATCAACGGCTATCGTATGATCTCCATTCATCCTCCAGAACTCAAACACATTTAAATTGCATTGATAAACACATGGGTCTGCTCAGAATATTAACCCATGCGCACTTTTCTACGCGATTACCATCTAATCAATACACCAACAGACAATCCAGATCACCGGAACTCAACGAAGATTTAACCCCGTTGTATAAACTCTCATCGGGTCTGGTTTCCAAATTAAACCCCGTGCTTGTTTGCATGCGATATGCGTTTGATTACCCTTTCAATGGACGGTCCGATCACCTCTGGACTTCAACTAGATTAATTTATCATTCATAACTTCAATGGGTTTGTTTCTCAATTATATCTTACGGTTTTGAGGCTGCGCAAAAACCATTTCCGCTTACGAAAACTGCTCTGTCCTTCTGCCAACAGGTGGATTAATCTTTGCTGCTCATCTACTTGACTTCATTCTACGTGACTTAATCCTGGCCACTTATCGCAAACAATCTTGTCCGTTGATCTAGCTAATCCAATGACTCCTATGCACATTTACTTCATTCCATTGTGCCTTTACTTTCTTTGCATTTACATGTTTTCTCAAGGTTCTTTTGCGGTTTCGGGTTCCTCTAGGGTTTCTCGTCTTTGGTAGTTCTGCAACACAACTCCCTCTTGGACTTACTCTAGTACTCTTAAACATTGTCACTCCTGAACTTCACGTCGATCCTTCAACTAGATTCAACGATCAAACCACTATCCTTCATACTCCACCTCTTCTCTGTGTTCTTCTCGAACTTCACTTGCATATATATACTATGCAAAATTACACTGATTCATACACAATTCATAACTCCATTAATCAATACACACCACACAATTCAGGAATCAAATTCTCTGTATTCATAAATAAATATTTACATAAGAGTATCTCTCTCTCTCTGGCCTAATTTTCTAATCAGTGGCCTCTATTTTCCTACTTGTCGTAGGCTTACAGTAAAACCTATCTAACTCTAGAACTAATTCCTAGTTAGCTAACCCCTAACTAACTAATATCTTTCTAGCTAACCCCTTTCTATGCCTTTTAGGCTTACATTGATACAAAAGGATTCTATAACCAATTCTTGGTTTAGATCCATAAATTTCTCAACAAAAATCCTAAAATCTCTTCTTTATCCCTAAGGCTCCTCCTTATTTCCTCAAATCATGAAACCAACTCCTAATCTAATATTTACAACTGATTCCCAAATCTTTCAACTATCCTAAATCTCTCATGTTCTCCAACATTCGAGAACATTTACAAATATGCCTCACAATGCTTAATTAATTCCTATTCTCATTAAAATCACTCAAAATCTTAAGTAATTACATTAATTTAACACTTAGGAAACCAACTTCCTTAAAACACAAGACCTCCTATGTCTACTAAAATACAATGATCTTTCTGAGCTGAATGCTCCTGCATCAGACTCCCAAGGTAGAAAACATTCATGATCTCTTGATCATGTGTCTTCACATGTTGATAGGAAACCTCTAGGGTCACAAACTTTAGTTTGTAGTTGTTTGAAATCTCTGCACCTTTGCTATTGCCGTATGTCAGTTGTGTTCTATTTCATCTTCCTCTCCTTGTCAATCAGTTCAAGTTCTGATTGATCACATTTTCTACTGCTGTCAATGTTCTCATTCTGGACTGCTTCATCATTAATTTCTATAATTCTTCAATCTCCATCTCCAACACGTCCTTGGGCTGGTCCATACTCTGCCACTTACTGCTACCTCTTTCTCTTTGTCTCTGGTTGTTGCTATTGTTCACTAACTTCAACACCTTCACATTATGCATTTCCCTGCACGTTGTCCATTCATATTTAAATGATTGATTACTATCTTCAAGTTTTCCTACTTCAGCTTCTGCAATTACTCTTGAGATTGCTCCAAGTACTGCTATAGATATTGCTTCCACCCAAACTTCTTGAATATCCTTGAAGATATCTCCCTTTTCAACATCTAATTTCTACATCAAATCCTGATTCTCTAGCTTTTTGTCCAGCAACATAATATCTCTGTTCCGTGGATTAAATACTTCCATAGAATCTTCCTCTTCCATATTTATTTGGCTACTCATCTGTGCTAAATTTCCTCCAGCATTTGCAACAAAAACTGCACTCATAAAACAATTATTAAAATAAAAATCATAAGGCCTCTATGTCTCTTATTCTTTTGGCAACACATTAGTATGTTTCTCTGATTTCTCCTCCTCTATCAACACATCGGTATGCTAACTCCACTTCTCTAAAGAATTCTATAAAGTACTCTCAAGACTATCAGTTAGTCTCTCCTCCACATCATCTGCTTCAATGATTTCTTTCTGCTCTTGTCCATGTAGTGAACTCCTTCCTCTGCAATCATATAGTCATACTCTAAATTTTCCAGCAAATACTCCAGCAATTCAATTTCTCTATTACACTTCATAAGTACTTCATCATTACTTATGATTCCTTCATTTATACACAAATTATCAGTTTGAAAATTACAAGGTTCAACAGTCTCAGTTGTTGTTTCACATATTAGCTCTTTAGACTGAATTTCATCTCCTTTCACAAGAAATTGTTCCCGTGTTGTCACAACTTCAAACATCAATGTATTACTAAATTCTTCTACTGCAATAATTCTGTAAGGATTCTGGACACCACATATCTCCACAATGGTATGATATTGTCCACTTTGGGCCTAATCCCTCATGGATTTGCTTTTGGACTTATCCCAAAAGGCCTCATACCAATGGAGATATTTGTCCATCCTTATATACCCATGATCCTCCCCACTTCTAGTCAATGTGGACTATTGGTCGTATAACCCAACAATCCTCCCCTCGACAAAGGACCATTGAGCCTCCCCTCAAACGATTACCATCCGTCCACTCTCTACCAACCAGGATTCTCCGCTCCAATGCGTTGGAAGCACACGCCTTACATGGAACACCACCTGCCTCGAGAGCTTGCTCTATCCCAGGTCAACTCCTCTTCACCGTGTTGGGAGCAGGACACGTCATGAAAGAAATCCGGGAGCACACCGCCTGTTTAACCGAGCTCATCCACGGATCCCATCGTGTATTTACGGGGCCCACCACCTTCGTTCGACATTCCGAGGATTCATCCACTTGGCTAACTTCGGGCATGGCTCTGATACCAACTTGTAAGGATTCTTGGACACCACATATCTCCACAATGGTATGATATTGTCCACTTTGGGCCTAAGCCCTCATGGATTGCTTTTGGACTTATCCCAAAAGGCCTCATACCAATGGAGATATTTGTCCATCCTTATATACCCATGATCCTCCCCACTTCTAGTCAATGTGGGACTATTGGTTGTATACCCAACAAATTCAATGCTTTTCTCATTCAAGAGATATTATCCATCATTCTTTTATTCAGGGTTTTTATCTTCTGAAAGATACTCTTCCATACTTTTGATAGCTTCAAAAGATTGCTCATCCTCTGCAAAACTTGTAATCACATCAAAATTATTATACTCAAATATACAAGGTTTTACATCCTCCTACTGAACTGAATTTGCCCAGCAATTTAGAAAATCATCAATAATTCCTTCCTCAGCAATGTAAACTTCTTTTTGTCTTAAATCCTCAAGATTTGTCACAGATCTCCAATCTTCATCTTCACCCAAAACCTCACCCTATTTTGGTCAACAAATGGAAACTTCAATTTCCAACTCTACTTCTCTAAGTTTTTCCACCAGCCACTTCACTTGCATCTGTTGTAGCCTTCTCTGTAACTTAAACCACTTCATTGGATTTTTCTTCAAGACCCAACCTAGTCTTTGGTTTTTCTATAGTATCATCCTCAATACATTGAGTTGTTCTTTTAACTCAGCAACCTCCTTGTCAAGCTCCTCTTGACTCATTCTCTAGCCATTTGCCTTGGCATCCTCCTTCACTTTCCTTCTGCTGTGGTTTTCCTCAGAACCTCTACTATGACTATCAATAGTCATCTTCTTCTCCATCTCTATGAGTTCCCCACTCAGTCATTATGAGCTGTACAAGTCTCTGCAACATCAAGTCCTCCCTGTTGCATGACACCTCACTAAGCTTCTCTCTTCTGAGCTCAGTCTTTTGGCATCTCTCTGGTTCTCTCCTTTGGAACCATATGAGCACTCCATGCTCTATACTTCAACTCATATGAACTTTTGAGAACACAACTGTCCTCTTGTATTTCAAACACAAATGAAATACTAGGTTCTGCCACTCTCTCTCAGAAACCTTTACTGGCTTCCTTCATCACTGTTCTTTAGGCTGTGATCTTTTTGCTGAGATGCTTCACTAATTACTATTACCTGCATATCAATGATATTTAAACCAAAGATCATTCTAAGCTTTCAAAAGCTTGCTGTTCAGCTTCCTTCTGAGAACACTTTTGTCTACTCTGTCCAACCTTCAGTCGGATTCTTCAGGTTCACTGCCACCTATTTTTCCAGTATTTCATTCACTTTGATCTTTTAGAACATATACATATTTCTTTGTCTATCTACTTCTATAAATATTTACTCTGTCTTTAACCTGCAAAACTCAAACTAGAGTTAAACAGTACCTGTATGACTTCACAAGTAGTCTCTATCCACTCTTCACATTTGAGTGAATCTCCATTTTCCTCAAGAAAACAAACATCACTATGTTTTCTGTATGTTTCTGCAATCTCTTCTTAAGAGTATCACCTATTCTCATCTTATGTCACGCCTTCTACTTATCAGATTCAAACAACCTGATATCCTCTTGCCTGCACACATATCTTTAAAACATAACACATAATTTCCTTATTCTTCTCTGATACCGAATGATGCTAGCCTAAGCCAACTTCACCCACAGTATGCATATAAAATGCATAATCTATTATGTCCCAGGAATTTTAATTTCCCTGTCTAGTCAAACCTTCACAAGTTAAGGTTTTAGGCTTCTTAATTAAACTTCATGCGGAAACATTTCATGTGATTAATCCTAAGTCTAAACTTTTATTACTCTTTAATTCCACACGTATTAACCATACCCTCTTAACTTTTTGGTCCCGCTTAACTCAACGTTAACTACACCATGGTCTCAGACTTGGTTAAACTCGAATTAACCTTTTAATTCATTCATTCTGCTTTATTTCTATTATAACTCTCCTATAATAAAAATATACCATAAACCACATAACCTTACCTTTCTGCCTTACCACAACCTTTGCACATTTACCAATGCTCACCTTATTGTGTTCAACCTCCATCGTTGATTTCAATCCACCAGATCAATGGCTATTGCGCGATATCCATTCATCTTCCGGAATTCAAACAAATTTAACTTGCATTGGTAAACACACCGGGTCCGCTCAGAATATTAACCCGCATGCACTTTTCTGCGTGATTACCATCCGATCAATACACCAACAGATGGTCCTGATCACCAAAACTCAACAAAGATTTAACCCCACTATATAAACTCTCATCAGGTTCAATTTCCAAATTAAACCTCGTGCTTTTTGGCACGCGATATGCGTCCGATTACCCTTTCAACGGATGGTCCGATCACCTCCAGACTTCAACTGGATTAAGTTATTGTTCATAACTTCATTAGGTACGTTTTTCAATTACTGCTTACGGTTTTAAGGCTGCACAAAAACCACTTCCGCCTATGAAAACCGCTCCATCCTTTTTCCAACACATTGATTAATCTCCGCCTCTCATCTTCTTGACTTCATTCTACGCGACTTAATCCTGGCCACTTATCACAAACAATCTCGTCCGTTGATCTAGATGATTCAACAGCTCTTGTGCATGTTTACTTCATTCCTTCATGCCTTTGATTTCTTCACCTTTACATGGTTTCTCAAGGTTCTTCTGGTTTTGGGTTCCTCTAGGGTTTCTAGTCTTTGGTTGTTCTGTAACACAACTCCCTCTTGGACTTACTCCGTGTACTCTTAAACATTGTCACTCCTGAACTTCACGTTGATCCTTCAATTGGATTCAATGATCAAACCACGATCCTTCATACTCCACCTCTTCTCTGTGTTTTGCTCAAACTTCACCTGCATACATATACTATGCAAAATTACACTAATTCATACACAATTCATAGCTCCATTAATCAATACACACCACATAATTCAGGAATCGAATTCTCTGTATTGATAAATAAATATTTACATAAGAGTCTCTCTCTCTCTCTCTGGCCTGATTTTCTAATCAATGGCCTCTGTTTTCCTACCTGCCGTAGGCTTACACTCAAACCTATCTAACTATAGAACTAATTCCTAGTTAGCTAACCCCTAACTAGCTAATCTTTTTCTAGCTAACCCCTATCTATGCCTTTTAGGCTTACATTTATACAAAAGGATTCTATAACCAATTCTTGGTTTAGATCCATAACTTTCTCAACAAAAATCCTAAAATCTCTTCTTTATCCCTATGACTCTTCCTTAGTTCCTCAAATCATGAAACCAACTCCTCATCTAATATTTACAACTGATTCCCAAATCTTTCAACTATCCTAAATCTCTCATGTTCTCCAACATTCGAGAACATTTACAAATATGCCTCACAATACTTAATTAATTCCTATTCTCATTAAATCACTCAAAATCCTAAATAATTACATTAATTTAACACTTAGGAAACCAACTTTCTTAAAAAACAAGACCGCTTATTTCTACTAAAATACAATGATATTTCTGAGTTGAATGCTCTTGCATCAAACATTATGGCCATCCTTCGATGGATCACTTCATGTCGACTCCAACTCATTATCCAAGAAGATGATCTAGAAATTCCCTTTCAGTACCTTGGATCTTGCATGCCTCAATGGCAAGTTCTTCGCATTTGACGATATGTTCACGTCATTGGCCTTCGATCAATGATTTTGTGAGTGTTTGAATTCAGCTTCATTGTTCACACTCATGGATTGTGCTATTGTACCTTGAGAGCCATCATCATTATTGGTGGTTTCTCTCATGCATGTTAATGGTTTACATCGTTGATCGATAATCAGGTGGTTTCTACCATGTTTGACTCTAACACATCTATTCACATGGTGGAATTCATACTTTGGTTGGATCGAGAAAGAGATGAATACCTTGGGTTTCGTATGATAAATCCAGGTTGCGTGGAGTTATTAGATATTCATGATTGTACACATGACCCATTCTATTCACATGGTTGCATCCATGTTGTGGATCCATACAATGGTCCCTTCTATTTAGATGGTTGTGTCCATGCCGTGGACTCATGTACTATTAGATGCCTACTGATAGATCTATTATTAGGCATACTTACATTAGAGATGTCAGATATTGTGTATCGTGTTTGATTTGCAGGTCTCTTGACATTGTTTCTTTGATTCCTTACCTTGACTTGCAAAGCATTTCACCCATCACTTCCCATTGTGCCTTCATGCTTTAGGGGGAATTTATTATACAATATTTTGTGACACTCCCCGTCTCATATCCTAAAGTTTCAAAATGACGAAAGTTGTCAGTGTGTTCACCATGAAAAATATTTAGTAATATCCCTGAAGAAAATAAGAAAAGCTTGCCTTAAAAGATTTCTGAAGAAACTTGTCAAAACCCTTGTTTTAAGGACCAACGCATTTTGCATCACTGGTGACCCGTGTTGGTAACTTGTTGTACTATAATGACCTAGCACTGATAGCATGAAATTTATCAGCAAAACCCGTGTTGAAACTCTTCAGGCAATTTTTCCTAAAGTGGAGGAGAAGCTTTTCTTACTAGAAGTCTTGAGAACGACGTGTTGGTTATGGGTGAATGAGGATTAAAATGAGATCTTCCATTCTTGGTCCTTGATCCTACTTTCATGGATCTTTTTCTTTAGATGTGGAACCTCTCCCTCGTTTTATGGATCCTCAACTCCCTCTCCTCCCCTATAAATGAGATTCCTACTATCCACTAATGGTTGGTTATCACTTGGTTGCCTTCCTAGTGCTGAAATATGACCAAATGCTGCCCATTTTTCTAAGGATAAAGGAGTGCTTGAAGGTTAAGTCTAGGACTTGGACACTCACCTAAAGGAGGCTTCCAACATCAACACTTAAGTGGTTGTAATTATCCCTTTACCATCTATTAATAATACATTGTGTGCTTTCTTTCCATAGATGTGTCAATCATTGCTCATTTAGTATAATACTTCTTGATTTGTTATATGGTTTATATCGGAATGGTTATTTCCATGTATGTGTTTGCTGTCTCCTCATGGTTTTCCTTGCAGGTATTCATCCATAATGGTGAAGAGGAGATTGAACTTGGAAGCAGAAGAATCAAGGACGACACCAATGTATGTTAGCATCAGAGTGAGGTAGGTCATCTATCATCCTTTGTGATTTCTAGTATAAATTTGGAAAGTTTTCACATATTTGTCTTTTTTTGTTGCTAGATCCTCTCATAGGACTAGAGGGATTGTTTCTGTCCATAGAAAGGATTGCCTGCACAACAATGCACAGATTTGATCAGAAGCTAAAGAATAGATTTGGGTAGACATAAATTCTGAAATTTCAAATTTATGGTCTTCCATAGAAATAATTTTTGAACAAGAGCAACTACTAGAGAAAGCTAATGAAACCATTGAAGATATCAAAGAAGATCTAGATAATTGACCTAGAGAAGCAACCAGAATCATCAAAGTTCTAAATTCAGAAACCATGGAAGAACTAGAAGAAATGGGAAATTGAAGATAGAACAGATGCAATCCTTGAAGTGAGAAAAGTATTGACAAAGAGAAATTTAATGTTGTAGTTGTAGAACAAATGTTTAGAAGTTCAGATAGAGAGCTTTCATAAAAAATTCTATGTTCTTCAACAAAAAAGGACTCCCATCATTGAGGGATTCTCATGGTCAATTAATTGAATAGGAAGATTATCAACAAGGACTAGATGATATAGCAGCAAATAAAACAAAATTTGATAAAGTTAAATAAATTATTAGTTGTAAAAGTTTTCTTCAGGGTATAGTTGAAGATTTATTTATTTCACATGAAATTCATCATCTTTTTGTTAGTAAGCCGACTTTTGAAAAGTATACCGAGGTAGATGAGGCCTATAGAAAGGTGATAAAATTTTCATGCCTAGATGATGATAAGTGGGATAAGTTCGTTGAACTTATCATTTGAACAAGAAACATATTTCCAAGAAATATTTTGGCAAGGAGCAGAAAATTAAGGAACATAATAAGAAGAATGCAGATTTATAGTTAGTAGTTGGGAACAAGATCCTTGAATAATGTGTTGAGTTAGAAAGCCAGTTTGAAGACCTCTATTTTGAGTTATTTTTATTAAATATTATCCAAATTATATTGGATAGAAATTTAGTTTTTCATGAAAAAGTTGTAATGGTTTAGATATTTTTGGGAAAAAATCTATATGTATTTGTAATTTGAAGTAAGAAGGGTTGATACCTGAAGGATATTTTTGAAGTGATATTGTTGTAATATTTTCATCTGGAAGATAATCAAAGGATTTTGGTTTCCATTTATGCAACATTTGTGTACCTATGAGTGTTTTCTAGTGATTTCCATAATCTATTTCTGCATATTTTTTAGATAGTGTAGTACATTGGGAAGGGCAAGACTGAGTATCAATCTCCCTGACATCCCTTACGTAGGGTTATTTTCTATATTGTGTTATAACTAAATAATATATATAATTAAATACTCAGAAATTAATAAATTATTGCTTCTATGTTATGCTTAAATAATATTTTGTTTACTATAGAGCTACATTTGTATGTTTCCTCTTAGCTCAGATGATTAAGTGTTCGGGAAGGATATTTATACTTCTAAGTTTATTCTTCATTCTTCCTTCAAAGAACTTATAAAGATTGTATGTTGTCATAATGGAACACCATCACTTTGATTAATCTAAAGGACTAATAATTACATAAGCAAGTATTTACATCTTTGGATCATTATTTCAATCAATACCCCTCGCAATTGATGCTTTGGCACATTTCTTTGGTCGAGTTCAGTCTATAAATATATAACACATTGTAGCAGCCCACAGCCCATAGGCCATACTTCTATGTACCTACATCCATATTTCCAGATAGAGAAAGAGAGCAGAGCAACCTCACCTTCCATCTTGGTTTTTTCCCCAAAGGGTTTCCCTGAGCATATCTTGTGTCTGACATGTGTGTGTGAGTGTTTATCTTTTCGTTCTCTATTTTCTGGATAATTTCCATTCACATACATGCACTAATTAAAATAAAATATAAAGATATGTAAATTTAATAAAATTGTAATAGTGTAGAATTTTCATATTTTTAATATAATATTATAAGATCTCTTGTGACAAACTATCTGGTGGAATATCCACGACAGTTTACGAATCAGTTGGTTGGTTGATAGTGGTGCCTTAAGGAACTTTACTGATTATAAAGAAGTGCTCTCAAATATGGTTAAGAGTGAGATAAGTTTGAAAAACACTCTTGGAGATAACTCTACATATCCTATAAATGTATATAGTTATGTTTCTTTCCATCTAGATCAATGTAAAACTATTTCACTTCAAGAAGTTTTCTATGTACCTAGTTTGAAAGAGAATGAAAGTTACTTTAGAAGATAAAGGAATGAAAGTTTCTTTTATAAATGGTAAAGTTCTAACTTGGTCGATGAGATCTAGCATGAGATATGCCTTCACTCTAAGATCAAGATGGGAAGGCGTATACAATGTCAATGGAAGACCAATTCATGCACTGATCCATGACAACAATCATCAAAGTGAACTTTGGCACCGAAGGTTCGCTCATTTTCACTATAAAGAATTACCTCATGTGAGAAAGATGGTTTCTAGAATGTTAGAGATCATATTTGATCATGATGGTGTTTTTCAAGGGTGCGCAAGTGGAAAGAAAGTGAAGGTATCATTCCCATGAAGCAAAAGTAGAACTAGTCAAGTATTGCATTTTGTACATTCTGATTTATGTCTAACAATGCCTATAACTTCTCTCAGTGGTTACTTGTATTATATAATCTTTGTGGATGATTTTTCTCACAATACATGGATTTATTTTCAGAAAATTCAAAGTCAAGCATTTAACATGTTTAAATATTACAAATCTCTAGTAAACAAAAAATTTGAAAAGCAAATTAAAATCTTCAGTGATAATGGAGGAGAGTTCAATTCCAATTATTTCATTGACTTCTACAAAGATATGGAATAAAAAAAGAGAAAATTGTTCCATATAACATAGAAAAAAATGGCGTGGTTGAGAAAAAGATAAAACTATCATGGAAGCGGTCAAAGCTATGTTTTATAAAAACCTCCCGAAGTTCTATGGGGAGAAATTGCAAACACAGTTGCCTATGTACAAAATAGATCTCATCACCATGCCCTAAACAACAAGACACTTGAAGAAGTATTCATTGATGAAAAGCCTGAGGTTGGGAACCTAAGGATGTTTGCTTCCTGTCTACTTCCATGTGTTAAAAGAAAAGAGGAACAAGCTAGAAGCTTTAGGTAATACATGTACATTTGTTCGTTATTGTGAGAATTCTAAAGGTTATAGAATATATATACATGGTTAAAGAATTACAGAGTTTAGTACAAATGTAACATTTGATGAAGATGCAACTCTGGGAAAGGAAAGAGACCCTCCTCTTCCTCTTGATAATGTTGATAGACAAGATGATGTATTTGAAACACAAGAAGATCCTAAGGCTGAAACAGATCAACATCCTATGGCTGAAATTGATCTTGTTGATGAACCTAAGGAGCCCATGGACCTCTTGGACCTCCTCCATGTGATCCCCATGATATAAAGAGGCCATTATGGCTTTGAGACAATCTTCAAGATGCTGATAACCATGTTGCCCCCAGAGGAACCTTCAGAGAAAGCAAGAAACAATGCCATTTCTAGGGATATGTTGTAGCCATGAGAAAAATTATTTAAGTTGAACCATGCACTTTTGAAGAAGTTCTGAAAGATCAAGTGTGGAAAGATGAAATGGCTAAAGAATATGATTCCATCATTCATAATGATGTATGGGATGTAGTTCGAAGACCCCAAGATAAATCTATTGTGTCTTCTAAATGGTTGTATGAAATTAAACATGGTGCAAATGGAAGTATTGAAAAATATAAAGCAGATTTGTGGCCAGAAGTTTCTCTCAGAAAGAGGGAATAGACTATGATGATATCTTAGAAACATTTTCTCATTATACAACCATCTGATCCATTGTGGCTCTAAGTGCGAGCCAAGGATGGTCTCTTTGCCAAATGGATATGAAGATTAGTTTTCTGCACCACTGCCTCAAGGAATAAGTGTTTGTGGAGAAATCACAAGGCTTTGAATTACATGACAGGAAAACTCATGTGTGTAAACTCAAGAAATCCCTCTGTGGTTTAAAGAAAGCTCCAATAGCTTGGTATGCCCGCATTGACAGCTTCTTGATGAAGCCTGGTTTTACTAGAAATAATGCAGATCCGAATATTTACTTCAAGATAGACCAAGCTATGCCTTTTATTTCGGTATTGTATGTTGATGATTTATTTATGACTACTAGTGAACCTCTTATTCTCCAGTCTAAGAGGGAGTTAGATTCCAAGTTTGAAATGAAATATCTTCTTTTAATGAACTGCTTTCTGGCTCTTGAGGTATGGCAAAAACCTAGTGATATTTTCCTTTCTCAAGGAAAATATGTTGTCAAGATGCTAGAAATATTTGGTATGACAAAATGTAAATCCATGAATACTCCAATGGAGATGAAATTTAGGAAGTTGTGTGGTGAAGCTGCAGGTCCTGATTTGGAAAATCCTTCTGAGTATCTAAAATTAATTGGGGCATTGATGTTCTTAGTGAACACTAGATGGGACATATGTTTTTTAGTCAATACTCTGAGCTAGTATATGATTAAACCATCTCATGCACTCTAGATTGTTGCAAAGAATTTGTTGAGATACCTGCATGGGACCATCAATTTGGGATTAAAATATATTGGCGGTGATAAAAAAATACATGGATAATCAGATGTTGATTGGGTTGGTAACTCTTCTGATAAAAAAACACATTTGGGTGATGCTTTAGCTCAGGATCTACCATGATATATTGGATGTTTAGGAAGCAAAATTTTGTAGCCCTCGGCATAGCTGAAGTTGAGTAAATTGCTGCTAGCATGGTTAGTTATGAGGCAGTATGGTTGAGGAAGCTCTTTGGAGAGTTATTTTAGCATGTTATGGACACAATAGTAATTATTGTGACAATAAGATTGGGATTCAACTTGCAGAAAATCTTGTGTTCCATGACAAGTCCAAGCATATTGAGATCAAATATCACTATATTCAAGATATAGTGAAAATAAGAGTAGTAAGACTCCATCATATAGTGATTGATGACCAGATGACTGTCATTCTTACCCATCCTTTCCGAAAGGGAAGTTCTTGGTTTTCAAAGAGCATATTGGACTGATGGATGTGATCCTTCTATTGATGGTGCTAGACCCGCCAACATGTTAGGGGATCTCCCCAGTAAGAAGTCCCAACTAGACCTAATACTGTTTGAAGTAAGAGTCCCAACATTGGGTAGTACAGTAGTGCCTTAACTACGGTAGCACGCAGAGGTAAGTAAAATATCTTTGTCAGAAGCAAATGTGTGACCTTGTGGCAAGTCAAGAGAGATGCATGGGGAGGTTCTAACACACGAAGGGGAAAAGGAAGTATGTCCCTTAGAAGCTTGTAATAGTATGCAACCTTAAAGGAAAACACGAGCAAAATGACATCAAGGGTTGGAAGCGGAGTAGTCCACTCTCTAGGGTGACGGGTTAAACCAACAACATGAATCAACAAGATTCATACAATCGTATACAAAATAGTTCATACACAAATGCGTAAGTTAAATAACATACATTGCTAAATTAATTAGAATAATCAAACTATAGTAAAAACATATGCATGAAGACATGTTGGCTATGTTATAATATAAAATTGAAATTTCCATACATACACCATGACAACCGCTAACCCCAATAGTGGAATGTGACAGCCAAAATCGCCTAATCCTCCAAAGAGACGTACTCACTCTGCACTGTGGAGAAGCCAAGGCTTGTCATTGTTAGTCTCCAAGCCCTCTCTAAGAAATTCCTAGCAAAAACTTGGCTCCCAAAAGTCTATTCTATGATTTATGAGGTTCTATATATAGCAAAGGGTGGGGTGACACTTGACATTCCCCTTTGAATCTGTTAGGATATTCCGACACATAGGAAATAGTTAAGTTCAACTTGGTCTAGTATAGAGTTAGGTATAGAGTTAGGTAAAGTGTGTTTCTTTACCGTTGTACATTTTGTAACTTACAATCCGACGGTCACGATATGTAGTGATCCGACGGTTCATTCTCTCCTCCGTATTACCGACACTTGATCCGTGGCTTGACACCCGATT
>APFE030224665.1:0-11239 GCA_000404065.3 Pinus taeda | reverse complement strand
TAGGTATGTGGACCATTTCTGATGGCAATCATTCTATAACTTCCATTTCGTCTATATGAATTATATGGATGAGTGATCTATTTGGATGATCGTTTCCTTGTGCAAAATGTAATGCTTCCACTTTCGGCATGTCTACACAAGGAAGGCATATCTTTCTCATAGGTGTGATACTTTCAAACAGTGTGTGAAAGTGTCTCATTGTCATATGCCACTGGATGCCCCAATTAATAACTACACCAATAACATAGTCGGAGGCATGTGTCTCTATCTGAAATGGTTGTTGCAAGGCTAGTATGGGAGAACTCGTGCAAAGCAGAGGTGATGCTTCAACTCAGAAAAATTCCTTCTCTTGGGATTCACATCAAAAGAACTTTTCTTTTGCTCCTCCCTTGGTGACTTGACTCAATGACCAAGTGATATAAGAGAACCCCAACACAAACTTGTGGTAGAAGTTGGTAAGTACTAGAAAGCTATGTAACTCTCTTAGAGTGGTTGTGGTTGGCCAATCCCAAATGACTTGTATCTCATGCACACCTAGCTCATCAATGATGTACCCGAGATATTGAACCTGAATCATACCAAAAGTGCATTTCTCCAATTTACACAGAAATTATGTTGTCGGTGGGTTTGGAGGACGTGTCCAATATGGTGGAGGTGTTCTTCCAAACAATAGTTGAAGGTCATAATTTCATCCAAATACACCAACAAAAATGAGTTGGTGAAAGGTTGGAAGATGTCTTCCATGAGCCTCATAAAGGTCGTGGGGTCATTTGTTAACCTCAAAGGCATGATGAGCCATTCAAAAAGGCCCTCCTTGGATTTCAAGGAATTCTTCCACACATTGGAAGGTTAGATATGTACTTGGCGATAAATGGACTGCAGGTCAATCTTGTTGAAATATTTTTTCCCCTTAAGCTGGTCCAAAAGGTCATCAATGTGTGGGATGGGATATCTATTCCAGATAGTGATCTTGTTTAGCACCCAATAGTCAATACAGAGTTTCCAGGTCCCATCCTTCTTCTGTACTTGGGCTAATGTGCTCTTTATACAAAAGATATTGAAATTTCCTCTTGATTTCATCATTCTCTAGAACTGAGTATTGACAGATCAGTGCATTGGGTAGGGGCGTTGGAAGAGAAAAGTTTGAAAGAATTTGAATGATGCTTGGACTCACCAAGATCCCTTCATATTAAGGGGGGGAATGTTGGCACCTAATCTTTGGGATTAGGGAAATTATGTAAATATTGTAAATAAAAAAATAAGGAAGGTGAAGAGACACTAGAATATAATATTCCAAGAGTCTCCCTTCAATGTGTTTATAAATGACCTCTTAATGCAAACAAGCAATTCATTTGGAATTACCATCACAGACTCACAAAAAAGGATTTATTTTTTTACATTAACTCTTATGTGATGTCTATATATCACTTTTATTTATAATAATTTCATTTAATGAACTTATGACATAGTACATGCATTGATGGAATATCAAAGAATACTTCTAATTTTACTAGACGATAAATAACTCTCAAAATAGATTTCTTAATTCTCAGTAAATCCTTTTATTAATAAATGGCATTATAATAAAGACTCTATATTTCTTATTTTTATCAAAACCCTATTTTATAGTTTCGAATATAAAGGCTCTCATATATATATTATATTAACATTTTTTTTATAATTTAAAATATATTTTTATAAATAAACATACTAAAATATTCCCTCAATTTTGGGTGTGAGTTCGACAACACAAGCATTCAATAACTTCAATTAATCTATAAACCTAAGTTTGGATTTAAACGACACATCTTGCTCACATTCCACCATTTCTCAAGTATGGAGCATGGTGGTGGTGGTGGTGGTTGTTGTATAACCACCCTCATTTCTTATTAAAATATCACGGGATTTCAATATGGCTCTCAAATCCTTGAGTTGGGTGAATGTGGTTACTCTACTTAGCTTCACATATTTTCATATGTCTTCTCTACAACATGGGCGAGCTCGCACCCTTCGTGGCATGTGTATGGAGGTGAACATTTTGATTGCAATATTCCACACCGCTTCAAAGTAATGGTGGAAGATATTGAAGCACGTGAGTTAACCATCTAGGGTGACCATCTTTGGGTCATGCATGACCTCATGGGGATCCATTACTAAGAAAAAGAAGATATGAATGTGTTGTTGAAAGGAATTTTGTTGGCCTTGGAATTCCATTTACATCATGCAAAGTAATCTTACCATCATGTTGCTAAACTCTTGGGTATGGAGATTCAAGGTTTAGATACTCCCTTAATCCTTTCATTCTCCATTGCACACAAATTCTCCCCATGGAGAATTTTAAGGATGGAAAATTTTCTTGAAGTTTAAAAACATTCGCCAATCTCAGTAATCCCTATGTTCAAAAACATTGGCCAATCAGTAAATTTGGCATGCAAGCTTCGTTTGACGTGTACAATACCTCTTTCAAAAGATATACCTAATGACTACAACTTCTGACTAAAAACATAATTTCAAGGCTCATGTTTTGCCATTTTCCAAGAAAAAGGTCATTTACAGCATCAAAATGGGCCTGGAAGTTCAAAACCCAAAAAACTGCGAAAAATAGTAAATTGTGACACAATTAAAAAAGCTAAAAAAACTAAAATAAATAATAGTGGGAGTCAAAATGGAATAGGCAAGTGGCCACCAATATCCACCTATATCAGTCCTCCCCCCTGAGGAAGCAATGTTCCCCATTATGTTGACTTCCTCCATGAAATGGGGAAACTTTTGTTGGTTCAGGATTTCGCCAACTTTGACAACCTGGTATAGTTGGATCTTTTGATGGCAAGTATTATTGATATGTGTGTCCATTATATGATAATTTGTGGCATGTTCCACAATTTCTGATGTGTCTAGTAATCGTGGAAAGTGTTGTCAAAGGTAGTTCACATAAACACTATTTGTAGGCGAGGAAAAAGTGGAACATTGAGCTCAAAATCATTTTTCCCTATAGCCTTAGTTATGGTGTAGTTCCCATATCAAAGTGGGTGAAGCTTATAGTGGGGATCAGCGAGGCACTACATTCACAAATGTAACCAAAATTTTTCACCTACCTAGAACTTGTGTGGCACCTGAGGGTGATCTTGACATTGCTTGTACTTAGCATTGGTTTTGTCCAATATTTGATGGACCTATTGGTGGATGTATTGAATGCACTCAATGAAGTTGTTAGCTTTGTTAGCTTCATATTAGACATGAGCCAAATCTACGAGAGTTGCTACAAATGGTATGGCCACATCAATGGGACATAGTGGCTAGAATCCCAATCCCACCTGAAAAAGGGTTGTGGCAAGTTAAGAAATGGAGACCTATATTTTAGTTGTTCTTGAAATAGGGGAGGCTTTCATCCCATGTGTGTCAATGCTTTGAGTTGTACATGCATAAAATGTGTATGATCATCCTATTCATGACCTTTGTTTGGCCATCAATTTGGGGGTGGAAAGTCGTGGACTTAGTGAGCTTGGTGTTGAGCATTGACTATAGACTTAACCAAAATTTACTTAGGAACCTATTTTCCTGATCTGATAAAATGGAATGTGGGATCCAAAAGTGTACCCACACCCATTCAAACAATATCTTAGTAGTGGCTTCTCATGTGATACTCTTCTTGTAGGTCGCTAGAATGACCATTTTAGAGAATTCGTCGACAACCATGAAAACGTAGTTTTTGCTATGCTTGGTAGAAGGAAGAACTAAAATTTAATCCATGGAGATGGATTCCCAAGGTCAAGTAGAAGTAGGAATAGGAGTATATAGGCCTTTCTCCTTGATGGTAATTTTGGCACTTGCGCAGATAGTACATGATGTTATCTACTTCAGAACATTGTGTCAAAGGTTCAGCTAATAAAAATACTTTTTTAGAACTGCCACTATTTTCTCTACCCCAAGATGTTGAGTGACCTGAGTAGTGCACCTCAAAAATGATATTGGTACATTCACTTAAGGAACATAGAGGTGTCCTAGGTAGCATAACAATGCATCTTGGAGGTGAAATTTTGGAACTTGTTTTCCTTCGACTAGTGTCTATTATGTGTTTCCAAATTCTGGATCACTCTTGTAAAGATGTGGCCACCCCGGAGTCTCATGCACACACCTCAACATCAATTATTCAACTAGACTTATTTATTTATTTTTTTTTGTTTTAGTACACCTCTACGTCCATTGGGGAGGCTAGAAAAATATTATGTCAAATCACGCAATAGGTTCAAACTTTGCTAAATGTTTCAAAGGGATTGGATTTATTCAATGACAGCATGATCATTGATTCCTAATCTTATTATATATATAGCATAAACAAATAAATGCACCTCATTTGAGTTATGTCCATATTTTTTTTTGTTAAGTTTGACTTAGTCCAAATGGATATTTTTATAAATATTCTATAATCCACATTCCTAAGGTATACAAGTAGGCTATATATTCCATTTCTTATTATTTATGGGTTTGTCTCTTGTTTTGTTACATTTTCTACATGAGGTTTCATTATTCCATATTAGCAAGAGATTAGTGAAACATAATTATTCAAAATTGAAATTAGGTTTCATTACTCCACATCGACAAGAGGTTAGTGAAACATCACAATTCAAAATTGGAGTGAATCTAATGAATATAAGAAAATATCAAAATGGTTTTATCATTGATATCTTCCTTGTAATTTTCATTAGATTGTTAAAGCACATTTTGGGGTTTGAAAGTGATTACTTGTAATGTTCTCTTAAGGTATTTTTGTCGATTGATGATTTTGTATTTTTTGTTGTTTGATTATTGGATTGTTAATGCTAAGAAAAACTATAAACATGTGGACTTTGGATAGATATCAACAAATAATTGTCTCGCTGGCGAATTCAGTGACTCCTTGAATTGGTGTATCTTTCTTCAGGCTAGCCCGACACAACTTGGCACTTTTACATATATGTTGTTGCGAAACAAAATTGATGAGAATGGTGGAAACAATGGTGGTAATTATTGGAAATTAGCATATCATGTCATCTTGATTTGGCACTACTGCAAATAATTACTTCTTGCAATGTATTTTAGGAGTTCTTGTTATCAATTTGAAGTTTACTAATGTAATATCAGTGTAATTGTGGTACAGGTTTCAGCTAAAACCAATAACATGGTGTAAATCGGAAGGTATCCCCTATTTTGAAACATTATCCAAAGAGGATTACCACATTGATGCAACATTCTTATCAATAGCAAAATCTACACTTAAGAACCAACCTTAACAGGAACTGTAAGCTATCCTGATAATTTCCTTATATAACTTGAATCAATGTCTTATTTCAGTTCTATATCTGTAAGTTGTCATGCCAATTTCCTTCTATAACTTGAATCAATGTCTTCTTTTAGTTATACATATTTTATATGTTCTACTTGATTAGCTTAGCTACATGTGCTACATGCCTTAATGTAGTTTTCATTGGGTTTTGTGCTTTGTTGGAATTAATTTTGTTTTGCAACTATATTTTAGGCCTTCCTAAGGCTCTTACCAAATCAGAGCCTCACACACATTTAAGATTTCTCTCTTGATATTCATTTTTTAAAACTACAATTTACAATTGTAGTGAGTTATGCTCAATTTTTAAGGCCTTCCTCAACCATTAGAAAAAGAATTGTGTTCCAAATGAGTCTGATGTTGACCTTCTAGGTACAACGTCCTCCTTTTGTCAACTTCATGGTTGACAATTTATGCGATGCTATATGTTTCATTGTTGTAAATTTGTTTTTACACTTCTCTTTTTACTAGTACGACTTAGTTTAAATGTTGAAATATACAATAGTTAATGTTTGTTTTCTAATATTTAAATGTAAAACCTAATCATGATTAAATTTCACACCAATCAACTTATTTACTCTTGTGTAAGTTTCACATATTATTTATAAGTTTTTTTAGCTTTATATATTCTCTACATACATCCTTGGCTAATATACATATGTACATTTAAAACCAATTTTGATGACTATCGTAACTTAGATCATTCTTTAAAGGGTTTTAGTTCAATAGAAGAGCACCTGACTTATAAGTAGGAGATTGGTGGTCATCCTAACATGAGTTAATCAATGATATTATTGCTTTTTTTAATTAAATACTTTTTATTTTGATTTATTTCAATGGTGATATTTTTCTAGATTCATTATTTTATAGTCTCTAAAGAGACAAAAGTGATATTGTATTGTCTTTAAATATAATTTTTTATTGTCTTTAGGGAGACAATAACTAGGATTAATGACGCAATGTCTCTATAAATTCAATATGTATTTAATCCCAATTATTTTCTTTAAAGAGACAAAAATGAAGAGGGATTTTTAAGACAATATTTGAAACAATTTTTACGAGAAAAAACAATGTGTATTGTATTATATATTGTCTTTAAGGGGGTGTCTCAAATTATTGTGTTAAAAAAATGTCTCTGCAAACACAATATATAATACAAGCATTATTGTCTCTTAAGAGACAATGATTCTTGTATTATATATTGTCTTTACAAAGACAATTTTTTTAAGACAATAATTTGAGACACCAACTTATTAAGATAAATTAATGCTTGTATTATATATTGTATTTACAAAGACAATTTTTAAGACAATAATTTGTGACATCCGCCTCAAGAAAATATTTAAGACAATACACAATTTTTTTTTGCCTCAATTTAAGACAATTTATACAAAAATTGTCTCAAATGGTATCTTAAAATCCCCCTATATGTTGAAGTGAACCCATGAGCAGAAAGCACACACTCCCTTGCACCATTTTGTTGGAACCTACCAACAGGAAGCACCTACTACCTCATGTCATACAGAAAGCACCAACCAATTGTAGGCACAAACCCCAAAATTCATCATGGACCTCCCTTTCATCAATTCTGATACTTGATCCACTCCTTTTAGAACAAAGTTCAAACTTAGTACAAACCCTTTAAAAAATTTATCTTTGATCGGTAACACAATATTAATAAACTTAGCCTAAATAAAAAATAATTAGTTTCATGCTTAACAATAGTAATTTTAATGCAAGAGGACAATCATCCTATGATCAACCCTATCACAATATCATAATCACTAATCCTTGTAAATAACAACAAGTTAGCAATATGTTTTCATTTTTATTCATATAAGTAAGCAAGCATACAATTACAATATTATTTTCCTAGGAAACAACAATTTAACAATATACTAACTCTGAGTGAAAAAATGGTTAATCAATTCTTATTAGAAACACTTATTTCGCTACCAAATACTAAGGAAATGAAAGAACTATAGATGCCCTTGTCAAGTATTAACAATGGAAAACAAACTCATGAATTGTTCCACAAATCATAAAAACAAGAGCACCCATGATATACTATAATCATTATTGAAACAAATAATAAACAATCATAGATAGTATTATCCCTGAAAATAATTATGTCATAATATCTATGAGTATTTATTGTTACCTTTTACATATGAATTTTCAATAAAAGTGGATCTAGAAACTAGTTCTCATAAAGGACAATTAATGATTGTGACAATATCGATATATTCAACTCTCCAAAGACAACATTGTTATAGTAGGAATAACCATATCAGTAGGTCGGATGCACTTTGTACTATATTGGGCTACCAGCATAAGTTATATTAGTGTTAATTGGACACTCAACTTCACATCCTCCAAAGTGCTACAAGAATTTCTAAATCATGCTTACACCTTTTAATTAAACATGCTATAGTCTTACCATCATTGTGCTAGATCATGGGGAGATATAAGTATAGAAACACAATAGAAAATTTGAGAAAGAAACCCCATCAACACACCAAAACAAGGAAATTAGGTCGTCATCATTGATGATGCATGGCACTAGAACACACCATAGTATTTTGGGCACATAATTAAATCACAATTGTGCACTAGATTGCCACTCCAACGTACCATATCAAAAAATTACTCCACGATCATATATTTTGCAGACTAAGTAACCACAACATATTTCGAATCATAAATTGTTTAAGGTCACAACTTGTTATTACACCTTTGACACATGACCATGAAACAAATGACCAACTATCTTCATTGCATGCCCTACATGCATAGTCTTCATATCACAAACATGTTCATTTCAATCGTCTACCAAAACAAACAAGAGAAAACAAAATAATGCTATCACACTAGATTGGATATGATGCCTTTATGAGTAGGCATGCATTCCTAAAATAAGATAACAATAAAATCCCATATCACACTAGAAAAATCAACAAAACTAAGTGAGTGATTGGTCATACTACGCCTAGATCAACTTGTGTCAAAAAAAAGTCAATTGATATATTTTTCATTCACCATGAATCATGCAATCATACACCCTCTACACAAATTCTTAACCTTGCCTAACATTACACTTGTGCTAGAACAAGGAAAAAAACATCAAATCATGTTACAATGTTTAGATCACAAGCTAGGAAAATAATCACACCAACAATAGTACTTGTTTTTCTTCTATGTCAGAACGCACACATCACATCACCCATGTACTAGAACAAAAATAAAAAAGAAATAACAATAGGTTTTTTGAACCCAAACCCGTCAATGTTGTCCTCCCAAACTAGGCCACTCAATCAATGACCCAAATTCTGTTCCATGTTTTTTTATATATCTTTCATTCCTCCAGCCAACAAAAAAATTACCATGGGAATTTCTATGGTGAATTTTATGGAAACATTGTCTTAGAACCGATACAGAATTACCATGAGAAAAATAGATGGAGAAATCCTAGATTTTCTATGCGCCCAATTATTTGCATGTCTTGGAAACATTTGCAGATAGTGTAGCTAGAAATCATGCATAATGTACACTTTATATGAGATAAAATTTTGCATAATTCATGTTGAATTGTCCTACAATGTCTAGGTTAATGATGTTTTGACTAAAAACATTCTTTTTTATCATATTCCCTAATCATTAACCTATAAAACATCCAATAAAAAAAGGGAAACAAATATCTTTATTTTTAAAAAGATATTTATGTTATTTTAATTATTTTTTTTGACTGTATACATAGGTTCAGCATCCTGAAAAAACCTTATAGCACTTTTATTGTGCAAAGTTACCCATTGAACTAGTGATTCCAATAAATTCCAGTAAGATTTTATAAAAATTAACCCAGAAAAATTCAGCTGAAAATATTTCCAAAAAATTTAAGTAAAAGTAAATTATTCCAAATTATGGAGATTTATATCCATTTTATAACCAATATTTTTAATTAATAAATAGATTTTATTAAATGCTATGATTGAATACCATATTCTCACAAACTAAAAAAATGTTTTTTAAGGAAAAACAAATATAAATAAACGTATTTAATTAAATATGGTTTGTGCTGGCTTTGCTCAAACGATCCCACCCAAAGAATGACCGAATATTCGCTCGGTCGACACCCGATAACAAACCATCCCAGTTAAAGAAATGCCAGCTTAAACCGTTAAATGCTTCAGTATACACAGTATCAACAGTGGAAATTTCATTGGGTGGGCTTGGAAACTTCAGCCGATGGGTTTGATCCGGATCAACGGTGGAAACTTCATTGGATGGGCTTGGAAACTTCATTGGATGGGTTTGATCCGGATCAACGGTGGAAACTTCATTGGATGGGTTTGACCCATCCTGCTCAATATCTTGCTCAATATCTGGTTCGGGCATTGATATTTCACACAGTATTTGCTCATTGTTCATTATGGCTTTACTTTTCCTGGTACCAAAACGCTGTGTAAAATGTTTAAGACTCTGCCTTAGTATGATAAACTTGTTCAGCTTTTCCGGTGTCCAATTCGCCTCCAGTAAATTGATATACTTTAACACTTGGGAGCCGGGCATGAAAAATAGGGTGGGCCTGTTCACTGACCATCTGCAATGTTTACTCAGAGAGAGAAAAGGGCATTCCAAAGAGGATTTCAAGGCCTTTATAGCTTTCCTCTCCAGTTCAGACAGGGACGTATCATATATCACTATATTATCCACCCAATAAAATTGTTTTCTCAGTAAAATGAGAAAAGCTATCTGCATGTGATTACTCGGTTTTGCCATTCCAATGACATGGACAACTACTTGTAATTCTGAGTGATATGGGTCTTCTGAGTGATATGGGTCTGTTCCAGTCACATTTCTTATTCTTCTGACCATTTCTGGATCCCTCATGTGCTCCATGAAATTTTGGTAAAATGAAGAATTCCTCAACTTTCTCATTGCCAAACGTATTTTCTCCATTACTTTCTCCACCGATTTATTACATTTTACAATGTTGAATGCGAACATTTTTGGGTCCTGCCTTTGGAAACCATGCAACGAGCCATCCCAATCAAAAAAATGCCAACTTAAATTATAAAAAGATCTCTCATACAATCGCCCTATTGAACAATGGCGTGCACCTCTCAAAGAAATAGTTGTATGTGGAAGTGGCATTTCATGCAGCATATGATCACTGTCCAGAACGACTTCGAATTTATTAGTAAGGCGGTGATATGCAAAAAGTTCTTTGTCCACGTCGTAACTCTTTAAACTGTTTCCTAGGATGATAATCTTATTCAAATTCTCAGGCGTCCAGTTTGCCTGCAGTACACTGTCAGTGAGAACAAGATCACTGTGAGGCATGAAAAAGAGCGTGGGTCTATTCACTGTCCTTCTGCCATTTTCGTTAACAGAGAGAAAATTGCTGACAGTACTGGATCGTACAGTACTGGATCGTACACCACAATATCACTCACCCATTCAAAATTTTCTCTCATCAAAATAGCCAAACATAACTGCATGTGTTGAGGCTCTACATCAGTGTTCTTGTGAGGATCTATCACTCCAACGCCATAGAGAACAACTTGTAACTGTGAATGATGCGGGTCTATGCTTCTCACCTTTTCTATTCGTGTCATCATTTTTGGGTTCTCTATTTGTTTCACAAATTTTGTATAAAATGAAGATTTCAGTAACTTTTCTCGAGCTGTATCTTCATGATTATTTCATGGACTTCCGTATTGACTTCTGCGTCCGAGTGACTCTCCATAATTGTTTAACCAAACCCGTCAATGAATAGAAATAGAAAAAGGCGTTCGATTATGGGTTACAGCTAGAAGTCCTCTGTTGCCCAACTGCAATTTCGTCCACTGGAACCAATTCCATTCACACCATAAAAGCGCGCTTCGACATATCCTAGTGATTTCTAATGATATATAT
>APFE030224656.1:38904-55985 GCA_000404065.3 Pinus taeda | reverse complement strand
ATCAACAATCATAAGTTGGCCATCACTTGCTATTAGAGGCACCATGCAACATAAAGCTAAGAAATATACTAGAAATAAAACTCCATGCATCTCCATGTATAGGGGTGACCACCCCATCCCAACCATCTAATGTAATTCATTCTTGAAGGTGGGGGGCTCCACTTAATCCATATAGTCTCCTCTAAACATACTCTATCAAAAATATATTTATGTTTTAAAATAACTCTAAATTTAAAATTTAGAAGTAATATAAATGATTTTATCATTTCATTTTTTTCACACTCATATACATTTTACAAAAAACACAAGAGATTTTCTAATAAAAACTATTTTAATGCATTACCAATAATAATGCAATACAAGAATGTATCCTAAGCATTAAAATTTTTCAAAATAAATTAACAATATGTTTTACCTATTAAACTTCTATAAAATAAGCTATATTTAATCAAATAAACTGTAAATCTTCATACTATTGTATCTTATTTTTAGTGTTCCAAACTTTTGTCATGGCAATTGCTACAATTCTTAAGTATATATTACTGGGCTTATGGGTAAATATGCAATAAAACACATCCCCTCTGGTGCTTCAACGTCTCTTAAGAGTCTCATGTATCCTTCTTCTCCCCAACTTACTCCCCAAGAGTTCTTGATTCTCCAGAACTTAATTCCCTTATTTTTTCCCTTACGTCGTTTGCCATATCCAACCAGTACAACTGCATGGTCGAGTATTTCACCCTCTCCACATGGACCCCTAAATATTCCCTGCGTAACAAACAAAATTTGGTTAATTACACTTGCTAAATTATTTATATCTTATTTATTAATTCTCAACAATAATTTATTAATTCTCAAAAACAATGTAAAAAATGGTAACCACTTACCTCCCTATACATACGGAACTCCCGACTGTGTGCCATAATCAGTACCATCATAGGTTGGTCAGTTACTCTTGCTTTGAGTAATGCTTCATTCTGATCCTCGTAAGCCGTATAGTTATCAATAGTTGCGTCTGGATTCCAAATCTATAGCAAAACAAAACAACACAATGATATCTAACTTTATTATTATTATAAATATTAATATTTAACAATATCTCACGATCTTGTTGCACGAATCCATCTTAGTACTAATCATTAAACCTTGTCATTTTACCTGTGGCAATTGGCAATGCCCCTGAACAGCCCGATAGGGATACCGATTTTCACTGATCATTCCTGTGTTCATTATATATTGCAATATATTGCGAGGATCCCCTGAGATATCGCAATTATAGCCGTCGGGATTGCAATCAAGCAATTGCTGCGGTGATAGGTTGAGCAAATTTTGTGTTCTGATAAAGTGGATGCCCTCTATAGCGCCTGCAGAGGAAAATGCCCAACAACAACCTGCAAGGCCAAAAAGAAAATAAACAGTATGCACGAGACACCAGGGAAAAAATCGAAATTGAAATTGAAATTATGCTCATTAGTTACCATTCGAAATTGAAATTATTTCTCTCATAATACATACCGCAGTCGCCTTGATTCTTTACACTGGATACCGCTCCCCTACTCCTCCAATCAAAAGACCTTGGCAAGCTGTTCGAGTTCTGGGACGTGAATGATACATTCTTCAGTCCCCTTCTCTTGAGTTTCTCCACCTCTTGCATGTTCATCGGTTTCAAGTACATTGCTCTGAATTCTTCGGTAGTCAGATCCGCAAACTGATTCAATCCAAGTCTGTACGTTAGATTCTTTTTATTCACAGAGTCCATGAATTTCACATTGCTCTTAAATATTTCGAATCGCTCGTCCGATGCATTTCTCGGGGAGCTTTGCCGAGGCAGCCAGTTATGATAAAGGAGTCGCAGACTTTCTTCAGATTCGAGGTCTTTGTCTGTAAATCCAGGAGACTTGCGGCTTGCATTCACTGATAAAGCCCACAAGGCTGCCAGCACCAGAAACAGAAACAGGACCGCCCTTGCCATTACTAAACAACAATAATTCACACCAGTATGCCCACAAATAATGTGAATTGGTGGAGATAAACTGGAAGAGGATCTCGTTATATAGTAGCTAGGACTGAGTGTAATCCAATGACATCATTAGTGGCGTGTAATCGAGTGACATCATTACTGGCATGTAATCCAGTGAGCGGTTGTTGGTCAAATTAAATATCTCCATCTAATAAGTCTCAAAAAATAAATATAGAGTCTACATATATAAACGACCATGACATTATTGTATAATTAAGTTTGGAATCTACAAAATTCAACTACAAGTTTTACCAAAAATAATATTTAATTAAGTTTAGAATCTTGTATCTTAATCAAATTAATTAATGAAATAAAAGTCAGTTCTTAATAATTTATATTTAATGAAGAAAATTAAAAAACATAAAAATGTTTTAGAAAAATATATAAATTTTCAGCTGAATAAAATAGGCATGTAAGTTTACATATGGACCATGACATTATTCTAAAATTAGAAAATATTATGGTTACATATCTCCATCTAATAAGTCAATGAATGTTGGAATTTTGAGATTCTTCTTATTCACAGAATCGATGTATTTCACATTTTCTTTAAATATTACGAATAGGATCCATATTTCTGTTTGATCGATGTTGAAGCGGCGACTTATCATAAAGGAGTGGCAAACTTTCTTCAGACTCAAGCCGTAGAACCCATTAAGAATAAACAATAACTGGTCGATATAATTCACACATCATTACATCATTAGTGGCCTGTAATGCAGTAACATCATTACACCCCATTGCTGAAATATTATTTGTGAGCCGTTGTTGGTCAAATTACATATCTCCATCTAATAAGTCAATGACTACCTACATAAAAATATTTAATTATGTTTGGAATCTTATATTTTAATTAAATTAATTAATGAACCAAAAGTCAACTACAAGTTTTACCAATATTATATTTTTTTTTTTTTATATCTTATTAATTAATTAATGAAATAAAATTCAATCAGTTTTTTTTTATTTTTAATAATTTATAGTGATAGAAAAATAAAATAAAAATAAAAATGTAAAAATATATATAAATATTGACACGAATAGAATATGCATGTAACTTTATATATGGACAATGACATTATTGTAAAATTAAGAAATAATTAGGTTATGTACATGCAAGATGGGTTCATACAACTAGAACACACATTTCTGAAAGAAAACATAATAATCTACCCACAATCACATATGTGATGTTTGGTAAATAGGTGAAACAAGAATAAATTGTACAAATAATGTTGTTTTGCCATATCTCAATGATACACATATATAAAAGTTTCTAAGTGACTCAATTTGATTAACAAGATTCATTAAATTTGAAGATTGTTAAATTTAATTTATTGGCGAATTCATTTCATGAGATTAGCAAATCTCAAGCATGATAATTTTATGAAATTAGTCTAAATTTCTATTAAAAAATTTCAGGTTTGAGCATATTGAATTTTATCATGTATATAAACAAAAGTTTATACACTAGTAAATAAAGGATAATTTATTAAATTTAAAGTTTGCTTAATTTATATGATGGGTGAATTTGAATTTAATTTGAGTGAACTTATTTGATGAGGTTAACAAATCTCAAACATAACATGATTAATTTGGAAAATTATTCTCTCGTCAACAAATATGAGAAAAATGACACCCAAGATAGAGACTTATGTTGAAGGATAATTGAATGAGGGATAACCCAAATCCCTCAGCAATTAAGCTTCAGACGAGTAGAAAGTGGCACAAAGAGCACAATTATAACCCACATACATAGGGATCGATGGAGTACCCTTGGTGAAGACTCCTATAGCCTTGAACTAGAAAGCAATTCACTGTATGGAGGATTTAAATTCTAACATTCTTTGTATTTATTAAAATCATTTAATTCAGGTAAAGTTGAAAATAATTAATATTATATTGTATTAATGGAGAAATGGTTACATGTTTGTAACGTAACTCCTTGAGTTAGGATTAGTTCCTCGGTTGTAGAAGTTTGTTGTGAGCTCCCTATTCTTTTGAGATGTATTTATTGTATCATGTTTGACTACCTAAATATGAGAGTATATGCTCGAGTTTGTATAGTCTCGAGGTGCACCTTTCTCACCTCTCACCTACTAGTTCATTTAACTCATTTCTTTTATTTCTAGTTTTTCTGAGATGGTATAAGAGCTTAGATCTCGTGAACCTGATTTACTTGCACAACCTTAGTAGCTACATTAGAGCCCTCATGGCTACAGAGCCTTCGTGGCTACAATGCCCTAGTGGCAACAGAGGAACCTCAATGCTCACATTTTCGAAGTCTAGGTGGTCGGGAGTGACATACCTTACTCACATGAGAACTTTATCTTTCTCACACATCTAAGCCTACCTCCAGGTGAGAACAAAGTTGTCATCATGTTTTCTAGAGTGACAGAAGCAATGATTAGTGTGGTATGAAGGTCGAAACCATGATGATATGACCTTTACTTAAAGCGAATTTCTTCATCGCCCGCAGCAATCGCGTTTTTTTAGTGAGAAAAAGTGATGGTATGTTTTTTATGGTTTTGATATTAATATGTTGCCAACTTGGTGGCACATTTGAGTTGCGGACACAGAGATCATGGTAGATTGGTGGCAGATCACAGGCAGATTAGGTGTATTAGTTGTAAATCAGACACGTGAGTGACTGTTTCAAAGGTTCTAGTATGTTGTGAGACTATTTTTTGTAGCTTGTAATGTTTCACTTAGTTAGAATTAACTAAAGATCAAGGGATTTGGAATCCGATCAGTCCAAAATGAGTAGTTTCATAGAAGCTTATCTCAACGAGACAAACAAAATCTATGGGACCAATTATACCAATTTGAAATTCAAGATACAAACATTTCTTGAGGGATCAAGCTATTGGCCGATCGCCAACAACGATGAAGAAAAGCCAACCATTTCGCTAGGTTGTACAACAACACTAATACAGGATTGGGATAAAAGAAAGAATAAGGTGAGAGTCTTATTGAAGATGTATGTTAAAGACAATATTATCCCACATATTACAAACTCTAAATCATCGACTGAGATATGGACTACACTCAAGAACCTTTACTAGACGCAGAACACCAATCGTGTCTTGTCGCTCAAAGGCAAGTTGTTTTCCACAAGGATGGGGGAGAATGAATCTATCATTGGATTCATTAGACGGGTCAAGAACTTGAAGGACAAATTGGGTGACATCGGGGAGAAGGTGTCTAACTCTGATCTTGTCACAATTACATTGAACGAGATGGCATATGAATACCATATGTTCAGCACAATCTTGTTTGCAATTGATAAAGCCCCTTCATTCGAAGAGGTAACAGGAATCCTGAGACAGGAAGAAGAATGGTGACAAAATTTGAGACCACAAAGTTTTGATCTTTCTCTGATGGCGAAGAAGAAGCCATACAAAGGTAAAACACCACAAGGATAGAAAGGGAGTGGCATTTTTCAGAAGAGGCCATTTAGAGGTATGTCTCGAGGTAACAATGGTAACAAATGAGACATTAAATGCTTTTGTTGTGGGAAGGCCTATCATTTAGCGAAGTTTTTTCATTATGAAAATAGAAGATGAGGATAGAAATAAACAAAGAAAGCACACTTGCTGAGGAAGGTCATAGTCATGATATTCAATTATTCGTAGCTCATTATGTTATTTTAGCTCTTGAGGAGGATGAGGCCAAAATATGGTTCGTACATTCAGGCGTGTCATCACATATGACACGCAATAGGCATTGGTTTGAAAGTTTTGAAGAAACTACTTGTGGAGCTAGCATATATCTAGGTGATGATAGAGGTTATCAGATGAAGGGATACAATGATATTTCTGTGATGTTGCTTGATGGTAATATCGGGTATATTAAAAATGTGATGTATGTACCCAAGGTCAAGAATAACTTGATATGTGTTTCTATGATGGCAGATCATGAACTGCAATTCGAATTCTTGAGATCATATTGTGTCATAAAGGATAAGAAAAATGAATTAGTTTCGTGAGGAGTGAATGTGGGAGGCCTATGTCAAGAGCATGCCACACCAAGCTCTAGCTTCAACACGATTGATAGCCGAGAATCTTTGGCATCAAAGATTCAGTCATCTTAACCTACTTTTCAGAATATTCATTTAGATTGTGATGAATTTTCATTAGGGAAAATGCATAGAGAATAGTTTCATTTGAATGTTGATAGGAAGAAAAGAGATATTTTTGAGCTTGTGCATACAAATATATGCGGACCTATGCAGATTAGGTCGCTTGGTGGTGCATATTATTTGTACTCTTTACTAATGATTACACTAGATTCTCTTAGGTATATCTTATTAGAAAGAAAAGTGAGAAATTTGAATGCTTTAAAGAATTTAACAATATGGTGGAGAAGTAGACATGCAAATTCGTTAGCATTCCTTGCTCTGCCCATTGGGGGAAATACAAATTGGGAGAGTTCATGAAATTCTCCATGAATCATGGGATTCTTCAACAATTCATAGTATCTCACACTCTGTGGTAGAATGGAGTTGCAGAAGACAAGAACCAAACCCTTGTGGAGTGTGCACAAAGTATACTTCAAGGTAAAGGTCTATCGAATGATTTTTGGGTTCAAGCCATTAACACTCGAGTATACTTGGAAAATAGGATTCCAACTAAATGTCTCAATTTTAAAACCAATTTTGAAGAAATGTATGGATATAAGCCTGCAGTGAATCATTTAAAGGTTTTTGGATCAAAATCCTTTCCCATATTCCCAAGGATCATAGGAAAAATTTAGATCATAAGGCCACGAAAGGCATCTTTGTATCATACTACAATGAGTTTAAATATTATAAATTATTTATCCTTTGACTCACAAAGTTTTTGTGAGTCGAGATGTGTTATTTCATGAGCAGGCTTGAGAGGAAAATAAGGAGAATGGTCTTGAAGAGTGGCACATTTCATTATTGTTGGAAGAAAGCAGTGAGAACATGTAGCAGTAGCAACAACAACAATATCATGAGAGAGGGGAAGAAGAAGGTGATGTAATCAGTAAGTCAAGCCCACTAAGGTCTAAAGGAGACAAATTTGTGGTGAGTCCCTTACCAAGGAGGTAAGGTAGGAAAACTGAACTACGAGCCACCGTGAAAGACTATTCTTTAATGTCAAACATTTTAGATGTTATAGAACCCACAAACTATAAAGAAGCTAGTCAATATCATTAGTGGATGTCCGCAATGAATGAGGAATTTTAATCTGTTATCAAAAATAATACTTGGGAACTAGTTGAATTGCCTCAACGAAAAACACCCATAGGTTGAAAATGGATTTGCAAACCTAAATTTAATGCAGATGGGAGTATAAAAAAGTTTAAATCTAGATTCATGTCAAAGGGCTTTTCATAAGAAGAGGGAATTGAATATGAAGAAACCTTTTCTCTTGTAGCCAAACTAAATACTATTAGAATGTAAATTCTTGTAGTTATGAAACATCAATGGAAGCTACACGAGTTAGATGTTAAGTCTGCATTTTTAAATGGTGATTTAAAGGAAGATATTTATTTAAGGCATCATGAAGGGTTTGTTAGACAAGGGTAGGAGCATTTAGTTTGTAGATTGAAAAATACCCTTTACAGTTTAATACAGGCACCGAGGTCATGGTATTAGAAGATTGATTCATTTTTCTCACATCATGGTTTTCATAGGAGTAAGAATGATCCAAATCTATATACCATGTATGATGAACATGGGAATATAATTTTTATTTCCTTATATGTGGATGACATGATTATAATAGGTAATACATATGAATTAATCAAAGAAATCAAAATGTAGATGTCATGGGTTTTTGAAATGAAAGACCTCGGATGTTTACATTGTTGTCTAGGTCTGGAAGTGTGGAGAGACTCTAGGAAAACTTTACTTACTCAAAGGAAGTATGTTAGAGGACTCCTTATAAAGTTCAGAATGGAATAGTGTAAGACAACATCGGTACCTTTCTAGCAAAACCTAAAATTGTGGATAGATGATGGCTCTAAGGAGGTGGATTCTACTTATTATAGGCAACTAGTTGGTAGTCTAATATATCTGATTACAACTAGACCAAACTTAGAATACTTCATTAGTGTGCTGAGCTAGTTTATGTCTAAACCTATTGAAATTCATTAGGTAGTGACAAAACATGTACTGAGGTATCTTCATGGTACTTGTGATTATTGTATTTTATACACTTATACATCCGATGTTACTTTAATAGGTTTTTCAAACTCTCATTGAGAAGGTAACCTAGATTATTGATGATCTATCACCGATTACGCATTCAGTATTAGATCTAGGGTAATAGCATGGAGCAGAAAAAATCATAGCACTATGTCATTGTCTTCAGGTGAATTTGAGTACCAAGTAGTATGCACATTGACATGTGAAGCTATCTAGTCGAGGAGCCTCTCCATGATTGTTATGAAACCGACTCACAAAAAGATAGAGAAGACAGATCAATGCCTTCAAAATAAGCCTCTTTGAGGGGGAAACCTTGTTTAAATTACACAAATGAACAATTATTGGATGATACAAATGACAAGACCTCCTTTCTATATATAGGAGTCTAAGGGGTCAGAATATAATCAGAGACGACTTAACAATAATAATGTAAGGGCACAATAATAGCAATATGGGTACTACATGGGTACAACTATATAATAAGGGGGTTGCACTAATAACAATAAGGGGTTACAATAGTAGTATAGGGACCTAGCATGTCCCACTCCTTTGAAAAGTGTTGTCATCAATGCTTGAGTAGTTCTGGATGCTTTTGTAGAAAATCATCATCCTTCCATATGGAATCTTTAGTGGCTAAGTTTTTCCACTTGACAAGATACTCTGAAATTGATCGATTTAGTAGTTGTCAATTTCTCTGCTATGTGACTCATTCAGGTTCCAATATGTCTTTTCCTTCCTTTTCATGTTCTCCCAATATTGTTCGAAATCGGATCTTCTGCAACTTTTGAATAAGTCCCCTCCCTGCTTCGCCATTCTTCGATTCATACCTTTCTTCAGCTATTGAATTTGGTTTGATAATTATACTAACCTCTAACATTTCAGCAATTTCACTCCTTGAGGCATATGGATATCTGTAAGGCCTCATGTTTGGAGGAACACTTCATGGAATAGAATGAATAGCATGATCATGATCATGAATAGGTGGGAGGCCTTTGGGAGTCTCAAATACCTCGAAATGATTGTCCAATACCTTTTGGAGATCTCGAGAAATAGATTATTTCGATGTGGGAACCTCCAGCGAACATGATTGTGTAATTACACCTCTTTGTTGTTTCCTTAGAATCTTTTTCATTATGTTAGAGATGATTAAATTTCCTGGTTTCCCTATGATACTCCTTAATTCAACTTCCTTTCCTTCTGAAGAAAATTTCATCAAACGTTCTTGAAAATTTAAATCTATTGTACCTAAGGATTGTAGCCATTGGACTCCTAGTATAACATGAGCACCACCCACTAGAATGGAAAGCATTAGGCTATTCAATATATATTGTCCCATGGATTGCTTGATATTATGGAACTTTCTAGAGAAATTTATGGTTCCTCCACTTGCAACCATCACATGAAACTCCTGTGTTAGATATAGGAAGAAATTCAATTCCTTGGCTATCTTACAATGAATAAAATTATGGGTACTTCCCGAATGAATCAACACTATTACCTTTTTCTTCTTGATAAGTCCTTCTATCTTGATAGTTTGAGGAGTGGTAATTCTGGCTAATGCATTACATTATATGGTCGGATTCATTTCTTCCTTCTGAATGTTATCTTTCACTTCTTGAACCTTTTTCTTCTAGATATGTCCTTCTATCTATTGAGTTTGAGGAGTGGTAATTCTTGCCAATGCTTTACAAGATATAGTCAGATACATTTGTTCTTTCTCTAGGGTTGCTTCCTTCTGTATATCCTCTTCTTTTTATGTTTCTTGATCCTTTTCTTCCTTCTTTTCACAATCTATGTAAAATATTTTCCTTTGAGCACCTTATGACCTTTAGTGTATTTTCTAACAATGTAACAAAGCCCTTTTCTCATTTTTCTTCCAAATTTTGTGGTGTAAAAACATGTAGGTTGTGGAAGTTCTAGGAGAAAAACACTTCTCATATTATAGTCGTGAGTGGTTGGGATACTTGTTTCCATAATTCCTCTTTCAATTTTCTTTTCCAACCTAAATGCCTTCTCTAATGAATCAAGTTCCCAAGATTGAACCTCATGTTGAATGTTATCCTTTAAAGTCCCTATGAAGACATCAACCCTTTGCTTCTCTTGAATATCATTTACCCTTATATTAATTTTTGAAAGTCCTCAATGTGCTCTTCACATTGAACCTTTTGTTTGAGATTTATCAATTGGTTAAAGAAGGTGTTTCTCTTTTGTATCCTCATATATGTGCTATCATTTCCTCCATGAAAATTAACACATGTGACAAGTTTCGACACATCTAGCACTATTGGATAAAAAATAATGAACCAACATAGAGGAAATTTGAGAAACTGCAAGGAGCACTAGAGCTTGAGGTTCCATGGATATGAGAATCACAATGGTGGAGGCCAGATATTAACTGGGGGTAAATGGAATCTAGAAATATCCAAATACTAGTGAGGAAACATAAGGAATAAGGCTAGAGAAAAGTGGAACAAGAGCTGCAGTTGGAGGACACTAATGTCTATAAGATGGAAGAAGCTTCTAAAGCTGACCCTTAATTTTCAAATAATCTCACTTGACTTTGATGAACGTTGTATAAGTTTGCACGTTTAAGTTGTTTCTAGGAGCATTCTATAATGTATATGACAAACATTTGTTTAGAATAGTTCATAAAAAGTATCATAATAGGATGGATTTTGTAAAGGTTCTAGCTTTGAATCCATGTTTTGATAATAATAAAATGCTATTACTGGGTTTTTTGAAAATAAAAATCATATTAAGAATTAAACCAGCTAACAGTTACTCACAATAAAGTATTTCTAGACATTACATTTAAATTAAATTAAATGAAAGTATTCCAAGACATCCTTTTTAAATAAATTCAATTCCATTCAATATTTTAAGTATAAAATTAGAATATACATTAAATTTCATTTTAAGCTTAAAAATTAGATAGTTTTTATATTTATTTTATGGATGTCTTCACTTTCATTTTATTATTACATAATACATTTTTCTTGAACTTATTAAAGGATGTTTTAACAAAATACATATTGTTTATCTACTTTTGACAAAAAATAATAGAAAAAACAAAATAATGCAAAAATATTATACCAGCTTTTTTACACACCAATTTTGAATAAAAACACTTCCAAAAGTTGATAAATGAGCCATTCCATTGAACTCTTTCTTAAAAAGCAAAACTTCGTACAATAGAAAAGATTATTTTTATAACTAATTATCCTTAGCGAAATTCTTCACATCTTCTTTGGTTAAGCTATAATTAATCAATGTGATTTTTGTCACATAATATTCTAACTCTTGTTGATTATTCCATATATGTGAATGTTTTCCGATGTTTATAATTTTATCATTGGATTTGGTAATGTGTTCATAGTGTCATAATTTATATTTCAACCCTATAGATTTATTTTGTAATTACAATGAAGGGTTCTTGAGATTCCATCTATCTGTTGTTGGATAATACCCTATCCTTGGCTCATCCAGACTATACACATGTCCAATGGATTGATCCGATAATGGAGGAAATTCCTGTTAGGTAGAGGTGGTAACCACCTTTAACGTTTCCACCCAGATTCATCATTTTTTCTTCCTGTTTGAAGGAGAGGCATTCAGTTCCTAGGGTTTCCTCTATTGAATGGTAAAGTACAATTTTTGTTTTAGCGGTTAATATATTATCAGAATCCATCACTCTATGGACGTTGTAAAACTCTCGGTGGTTAACTTGTCTATTGGCAAGATAAAAATACCCGTTAGTTGCATTCATGTTGAATTTTTACATCTTCTGTCATGTCCAATAGTGGTCACGTTATGTTCTATTAATTTGTATGCTTGACTTCTATAGGTTATTTATATTTATTCCCTTCACATTTCACTAAATATTTGGTACAAACCCTTACTAGGTTTTGAATCTCATTCATCAACTAAGACAATCATAGCATTATAGGTGGGTTCTCTCTCCATGCTAAGTCTTTGAGAGACACAGTCATAATTCCTTCAACTTTATTTTCATTCCCTTTATTTCCTCCATTGTTTTTCCTGAATTTTTATAAAAAAAAAAATTGTGACTAGGGGGGCTGTATGGGAATGAATAATTCATATGTTTCAAGTATTACATTTTTTTTTTCTAACACCAAACAATATAAGCCCTAATTGGTATGATGATTTTCTATAGGTTCTCAGTGGGGCTAGTACACATTCTAAAGTGAAGGTTTAATAATTTCAATTGTACCTTCATTTACTCAACTATTTTGGGTTTAATTATTCATTCCCTTATTTTATCTCCAGGGCTTTATGTCCCATTACAGGCCACAACATAGTATCTAGATAACATTATTGGCCCTAATTTTCTTTTACTTGACTGTAATGTACGAGATTAGGGTTTGGTCCCTACATATTTTATGTATTCATTCATTTAAACTATGGCCTCACCATGGAGGTGTTACTACGCCACTATTAAAATTTTCCCTTTATGATTATACGACCATCCACCCTTCATCAACTATATAAATTTAGAACCCCTTTCCTTCTTGCACATGTGTATTAGACGTGTGGTGAAAAAATAATACCATTTCACTGTTGTGTTATTGCATGAACATATTTTTTTCTCTAAATAGGAAATATATTACATTATTCAGGGTTTCTTAATACATACAATTAAAAATTTTCTATCTTGAGACTATTTGTCTCATCATGTAAAATTCCGCTCTTTTCTGTTTCTCATTCATTGAATATAATGTTGAGTAAAAATATCATATATTAATTGCAGCATGGAGTTGTTTTCCTTAAATATTTTCCTTATAGTAAGGCATTCTTCTCTCATCAGAACAAAGGGTTTTTATCCTAATTTCCTCAGGAGAATTTTTGAAGAATTATTTTGTACTACTATCACATATTTGTTGTTTGCTTCCTGAATGTTTCATGGAAGGCATTTTATCAACATTTGTTTTTCTGCATTTTTATTTTTTACAAAATCATTCTCATAAGGATAATATATATGTTTTATTTGATTTATCTATTTAAGTATGTACATGCAATTTTCCTATTAGCTTCCATTCAATTTTTATTTTAGTTTACTGTATTAAGAGGATATTAATCTTCAAGACTATATGGAGTAGTGAGTCTTTATCTAACTGACTAGTCAAGAACTAACCTCAAGATCCATTTTTTTTAAATACAATAACCAGTTGGGTCGATATATGTTTTCTTTAAAATAATAACTGATTTTCAAACAATTTATTTTTTGTTATTTAATAACCTTCCTAGGCCTTAATTATACTATGATTCACATTTGTTTAGATTTCCATTTTGGTATCTTTGCATCTTTCCAAAGTAAGCCCTATACATACTACAATCTTTTCTTCCACATGTCGATACTACAATCTTTTCTTCCACATGTCGATACACGTAAATGTACGTACAATGTTAGTTTTGTGCATAATGCTCTAGCTTACATTTTCATTGACACATATAACCATTTATTTTTTATCTACCAGCAAATGTACGTAGTCTAAAATTTAGCTATAAAGAATATAAGTTAAGAAAAGCCTATCTGTAATATTTCAGGGAATAAATAAAAGGATCTTGCGGTCCACCCAACCATAAGGTTACTTGCCACTTAGCTACCTTGGAGCCTCACCCTAAATTAGCTAGATAAATAGACAATTCGACTTAATAGAGAAGGTTTTTTCTACAACAATTTTCTCTCAACATACTACTAAAACAAGGGCTTCCACTAGAATTTCACTCACACTGGTGTTGTTTGAAAACTCAATATTGTATTTTCCACAATAATCACAATCACGACAAGAGTTTGGTCATTTATTTCCTGCCCTTCTCTTCTAGTCCTAGAGTATCAAATTTGTAGTTTTTCCTCCTCTTCTTCTCTTTCTCTTCTCTTTCTGTCCTCGAGGTTAGACTCCCCCATGAGAATATCCCCCCCTCCCTTTTTTCTTTTGTTTCTCTTATTTCCCCCCTTTGTTTGAGATATAACCAACTTTCTAATTGTTTCTCTAACTCTTAAGGTTTAGTTCTATGAGGAAATATTTTATTTTTTTCTCAAAATATCATACACTATATGATTAATCATTCATCACTTCTCCTCATAAAATATGAAAAAAAAATCTATAAATAAATTAAAACATATAAATTCTAACCATAACTACAGTCCAACTTAACAATTATTTAAAATAACAGAGTCATATGGTTGGGGATATTACATTTTTGACCCCCTTGAAGGAACATCATCCTCAAAGTTTTTACACTCCCTTCTTCATTGGAATTATTTTTTTGGAAATCGTCTTTGATTGCTCCGGGTCTCTTCAGGCCCAAAGATCTTCCACAATGATTTATTGTTTTAGCGTTGGAATACTTTCTCTTCTTTTTGTAGTAAACCTAACTCCCTTTTCAACTCCACATTCCATTTATAGCATGTTGTCATCTATGGTGGACGAGAATCATTAGTTGTTACTTATGTACCGAGCAAGGGTAAAAAGCATGTACCTATAACGTTATCAGCATGCTCAATAACTCAGCAAGGGTTGGGAAATTCTATTTAATAAAATTTAGCAGCATCAGCATAGGAACTTTGATGATAGTAACTTTTCTTTTTATTTCTTGGTACTTTTCCAGTCGATATGCCAAGTGCTCTAGAGTCGACCACATGGTTACATCGTAAATTTTCAAAATATGGAAATATCATTTCCATTTGCACTATTTACATTTCGAAAATAACATTCTAAAGACCATTTATTTTTATTTCGTTTTATGGAGATAGAAATTAGTGATTTATCTCACAGGGTGGCACACACTTACACTTTTTCCTCAATTTTAGATGTTGAATATGTATTACTTACACATTAGTAAAGTTTAACATAACCTCCTTTTTATGTCATTTTCATGATTGTTGTATCCTTACCTATTTTGTCCAAGTGGACTTAGCTATGTTCATATTGGATAATTTTCTATTCTCATTTAGTTCACAACCAAGAGTCCATATTGCGACATTTCAAAAATGTTACCCCCCCCCCGCCCCTTTTTTTACCTCTTACATTGCAGGTTGTTGATGAAAGTTATACACTATTGTACTTTCATAGAAAACTATGGGATTTCTCCCCTTTTTCACTCAAATATGTAATGATTATATCACATATATTGTGTTAATAATATAGGTATCCTCCTCACTTTAGGACACCTTTTCAATATTCATAATAGTCAAGAAAAGCAATAACTCAACTGGAAAATGCTAGGCTTAGATATTCCTCTTCATAGTTTTGGATATACCTCCTAGAGATACAAAATCTTCCACGCTAAGTTGTTTCCATGTCATAACTTTATACAATTCTATTGATTTTCCGAGGAAATTCAATTACCATCCATTTTTCCATCTTTTGGATTCAACTTAATTCCATCTTTGGTTAATTATTTATTTATTAAATACTATCTAATTCACAATGCCATGTACACATGGCATAATACAACAATACTCATACACACATGTACTACAAATGTGGCTTAGGAAAACAAGGTAAGAGAAACTTATTGTGTAGTAGATTGGTAGGGAATCCCTTGAAAAATTATCATGATGAAAGTTATTTTATGCATCCCACACATGTTCTTTCCTAAGAACTCGACAATTAAAATTGTGTGTGTATAAGCGCATATTCTCTTGAACTAAAAGAAAACTAGTCTATTATTTTAAATAGGTCTAGGTCAATAGTTATTCTATCGTGTAATTTTTTTTGTTTGTCTTTTTATCACTTAGCCATTATTCAAATCCATAAAAAGAATGAAAAAATATCTAGATAGACTAAAAGAAATCCTTGTCACTTTATGCAATTTGTTTAAAACTATAGGTGGTTTTTCAGCCATGACAAACAATCTAAGAGTGGTGTCATTGTTGAACAACGAGCACTTAGGGTTGTTTAATAGCCTCTGTTGGGTCCCTATAATACTAGTGATTACCCCATTACTATTGTAGTTGTACCCCTTATTAATATTATTGTGCCCCTATTGTACCCATATTGTTATTACTGTGCCCCATAGAATCCCTCTATTATTATTTTTGTGGCTTTATATTATTATTGTTAGGTCAGTTGGGTTATATTGTGACATTTCACTGTAACTTTTTTCTGCAATGTTTCAGAAGCTTAAAAAAAAACCCATTTGAGAAGACATCACGTTGAATCTCAAGTCTAAATTTCAGATCTTTTTGCGCTATATTTTTGGAGATATGATCTGAGGAAGTTGGTCCTTTTGCAGAATCCTGAATTACATTCAAAACATGTGACCTCGGGAAAATCATCATAAATTTCTCTCTGAGCATCAGATTGAAATTTCATAAAAAGGTGCAGAAATAGGATGGACTATAGTTTCTTGTACATATTTTTTAGAGCCAAAGGTCTAAAAAGGGACACGTGGCATGTCGTACAAGTTCGCTCTACTGAATTAGTCTATAATCAGGTCACTGCGGGAGATTTGGCATAACTCTTCATTGGAGAATCCAATTGGGGTCAGACTGGTGGCATTGGAAAGAGGACACAGAGGGCTACCGCAGCTCACAATTTCAAAACTGGATGATCCGAAATTACTATGATACATCAAAGGCAGTATCGAGCTCCTACAATAGGAAAAAATGTGTGTATATTTTTTTAAATGTTTGCTTAAGCTTGGTTTGAAAAATTATTCTTAAGGAATTCAAAGGGCATAGTAAAGAATTATTATCAGTAATTGATGCCCTGAGGAAAGAAAATGGCAACACCTAGTAGGCGTCCTGAAAGCTCTAGCATGACTCATGAAGAAGAGGAATAAATGCAACATGATATATCAAAATTACGAGACCAAGTGCAACAAGTGTCACTTGCACAAAAAGGAACAGAATCTAAGATGGAT
>APFE030224656.1:0-34969 GCA_000404065.3 Pinus taeda | reverse complement strand
TTGTCTTGGTACTCATTTAGCTCATAGCTCATCTTATCATCCTCAATCTGATGGGCAAACTGAGATAGTAAACAAATGTTTCGAAGGATATCTTCGTTGCATTGTATCTGATAAATAGACACAATGGGTCAAATGGTTGCCTCTAGTTGAATGGTGGTATAACACTTCCTTCCATACAGCAACAAAAATGACCCCATTTATGGCACTTTATCGGTATCAGCCACCATTCTAAGGTTGAAGCAGTGGAGCATCACATCGAACATCAAAAACAAGTCCTCCAACTCTTAAAGGAGAACCTCAAGTTGGCACAGAATAGAATGAAACAACAGGCAGATCAACAGCGCAGTGAAAGAAGTTTTGATGTAGGTGATTGGGTATTCTTAAGGCTACAATCATATAAGCAAATGTCCCTCAAGCAAGCTAAAAAGGATAATAAATTATCACCAAAGTATTATCGGCCGTACAAGGTGTTGCAAAAGATTGGTACTATGGCATACAAATTAGAGCTTCATGCAACTTCTCGATTGAACCCAGTTGTCCATGTTTCATGTTTAAAGAAGGTTATAGGTGACAAGCTACCAGTTCAAACAATATTGCCAGAACTTGACGAGGAAGGAAAAATTATATTGGAACCAGAAGCAGTCACAGAAAAAGAACCCGACAGCTACGAAATCGATCAATTTCAGAGTATCTTATCAAGTGGAAGAACTTATCTGCTGAAGATTTCACATGGGAAGATGAAAATTTTATACAGAAGCATCCAAACTACTCAAGCGTTGAGGACAACACTTTTTTTGAAGGAGAGGGGCATGTTGGGTCCCTTTAATACTAGTGATTACCCCATTACTATTGTAGTTGTACCCCTTATTAATTTTGTTGTGCCCCTATTGTCCCCATATTGTTATTACTGTGCCCCATAGAATCCCTCTATTGTTATTTTTGTGGCTTTATATTATTATTGTTAGGTTGGCTGGGTTATATTGTGACTCCTTAGACTCCTATATATATAAAGGAGGTGTTGTCATTTGAATCATCCAAGAATTGTTCATTTATGTAATTTAAAGAAGGTTGCCCCCACGAAGAGGCTGAATTCTAAGGCATTGATCTATCTTTTCTATCTTTTCTTGAGCTGGTTTCATAATAGCCTCCATGGCAAGCACCCTACAATATAGGATCAGAATTTCAATATAATCATAGTAATCACAAACACATTACTTTTATTCCAAGCATCCATAATCAAAGGAAATACTTGTAAATATGAATGATTCATGCACTCTCAGGTGATAGTTTAATAATAATACTTTCAAAAGTACTTGGAGATAACCTAGCTCTTAAATCATCAAATGGTCGATAATTACATCAAATACATACTATCATATCTCTCGCTAAGGACATTCACAAGGTTGATAACATTGTAAATGAACTATCATGTCAGTACTTCCCTTTTGAGCACTTGACTCTTTTCGTGTCAGTATGTACATAAATATTTAAACATACATATAGATATTCCATCTTTAGCAAATCATTTATCTAATTTGTTAGATTATTATGATATGAAAACCATACTTGGAAAAATATTGCTCCTCCCAATGAATGGGAATTGTTTTCTACAACCAGTTTGATTCATTTTCACTCTCAAGACAATTCCATGACAATGACCACATTTGGTCTAACACAAGATTTCTCTTGCCAGCATCCTACCTATGCCCTCAGTAGTGTCCTATCTTTTATAGGAGGGTTCCCCTAGTCTTTATATTCCACATGTATTTCTTCGAAACCATTGTATTTCTATCACATAGTAATTCGAACCAAATCCAGGCCTATGGCATTTTTCTCCAACCATTTTTCTCTGATCTGTGAGAAATCTAAAGCCTAAAAAGTCACCCTTTGGACCTCCTTTGGCCTTTCACAATTGTCCACAACCACCTCGCATGTGAAATAATGTTTAATACTTTTCCCATTGTAATTAAATAAGTTGACTATATACACATTGCCATTAAAGAAAAAAGAAAATTTCTTTACATCATGCATCCATTCATGATTCTCTTTATGTGAGTCCCATAAAATTAAATGTAAATTTGATAGGGATTCATGTTGACTTCTCATATAGTGCAGGTGTTTTTTTTAGTTACAGTATAAATTTACCATATCATGCATACCCTTTCCAAATCAAGACTAACATAATCTTGCATCCCCATTCATCATCTTCCCAAAGGAAAACTAACATAATAGATATTGTTCTTGTGCATGAAAATGAATAAGAATCTCTCAAGAGAACTAACCCAACAACCATCATTTTAGATTGCATAAACAAATAATCCCTTCAAAAGTGAAACTAGTACCATAGTTATTGTGGATGGTGAACCAGTATTGTATCCTTTTGATTGGTAGAATCGAGGATGTAGAATCAGATGTAGTAGGGATGAACACCCATACAAATTTTGAAGTAAAAAACATCATGGTAGATAAGGACTCCTACCGAGAGTTGTTCGGGACACATTGGGCATTTGAAAACTATGTTATAATTGACTTGAAAAAGGAACTCACCACTTTTGAGGTGGAATGAGTTAAGGTGATTCAGCCTCTAGACCCATATTAGTGATCGAGATCCATAGAATCAATAGATGATATATAAGAGCTAGGCATGGTAGATAAAATATATAGACAAACAATAGGAAGAAGGGAGGACTACGTTAAGACAATAAGTGAAGGGTTTGTGAGTTGGTAGAGCATTAATAGTTTAGAGGCTGACTGAGAGGTTAGTTGGGATGATTGGTAACAAAGTGCATATGAGATCAACACTAGACATTATGCCACAATCGTTTGGGTCAATTGGACTAGCATTGAGGTAAGGGACTTCCCTTCTTTATTGGTATAGACTCAATAAAATCATTTCCCAACAAGATTGATGAAACTATTATTGAAGAACATAAAGTACCATTACTAAATGTCGAGTTACAAGTGACAATGGCAAGATGGTAGGGAGTTGACCGTAACTACCTCCAGGAATGACAAAAGATCAAAATTTCCATGGGAGAAATATTCATACAAGCGGGAGAGTACGTTCAATAATTTGACAAGTATAGGGGGCATTCTGATCCTTGATAACATTTGAAACATTTTAAGGACAGATGGATTCAGGAAGGAGTTCCAAAGGAGTTGTGGGTGCATTGTTTTATACATGCCTTGAGATTTTTTCCAAAATATTGCTATGTACAAGAAGAAATAATGGGACAAATGGGTGACTAGGACAGTTTGTCTTATTAGTTTGTCAACAACTTTTCTTTCTCAGAAAATGGCAGGAGGCTAACTGAGGCGTTGCGGGCTATCAAGAGGATTCTACTCACAACGAGTTAGATAGTGGATGGGTGCATAAAAAAAATTACCTTGGATAGTATCTATAACCTACAGTATCCTCAAGCAATGGCTTGTGGAAAGGTGCAAAAAGAGACAGATGAGGATGACACGAAGGAATTATGGAATCTATCACTCCACGAAATTGAAGGGGAAAGGGACATCAAGGATGGACCTATAACTAATGTGCCATAGTTACTCCCACTGAAGATCAAAAAGCATAACATTGATACTAATGAAAAACCAAATTTAGCCTAAATTGGAGATTATTCTTATGAACAAACTACACAAGATATTTTTGACCTCTTGAGAGAGTATGAAGATTTATTCACTTCATTAGTTGCCAAACTCAAAGGGATCAAGGGAGACCCAGGCATCAACCTTAGTGATTGAACTTGAGAGTCAAGGAGAAAGTGAATAAAGAGATAGAAAATATGTTATCGTCATCGCTTATATTTTTGGTGGGTGAGCCATATTGGGTGACTAAAGAGATAGACAATATGCAATCATCATGGCTTATATTTTCGGTGGATCGGGCATATTGGGTGAGTCTGATTGTAATAAAAAACAGGAAAGACTCTAGATGGATATGGATTTGTGCGGAATACTGCAACTTGAAAATTTGTTTTGTTCATGACCCATTTTCTACACCATTCAGTGATGAATTTCTAGATAATGTAGTGGGGAATGAAGCCTACTCCTTCACATATGGATTCTTTGGCTATCACCAAGTCATGATAGTTAAGGAGGAAAAGAATAAAACTAAATTCACTATAGAATGGGGATACTATGTCTATCATGTTATGCCATTCAATCTCAGGAATGCACCTAGAGTGTTCTCGAGAATTTTAATTTCAAACATTATAGATTATATCCATAGGTTCATAGAGGTCTAGATGGGTTATTGTACATTCTATAGTCTATTCAAGAAACACGCTAGTCTTCTCCGGATCATGTTTGATTGATGTGGATAGCTAAAAATATCACTGAATTTGAAGAAATGCATATTTGCAGTCTTGTTCAGCACACTTTTGGGCCCAATAGTATGCAAAGAAGGATTATGTGTAAATGGTGTGAAGTTTATGGTGATAGTAAACATGGACCCACCCGTAAGTGTAAAATGACTAAGATCCACTTTCGGACATACTAGGTAATACAGGAGATTTATCTGAACCTACTCGTCGATTACTACACGATGGAGAAACTGTTGAGGAATGATAAATGATTTATGTTGTTGAAGGAGTTTTAGGATGCACTCAACATATTAAAAGAAAAACTAGTAAGTGCACTGATTTTGGTTTATCCCAACTAGAGAAAACAGTTCCATGTCCACATTAGCACATCCAACATTGATTTGGGGGTTGTTATGGCTCGGTGAGGGGAAGGGAACCTTGACCACTAAATTTATTTTGCAAACAAAAAGTTATCCACAACAGAAAATAACTATACCATGACTAAGCAATAGCCATTGGCAATGATATATTCACTTCAAAAATTCAGACACTATTGGTTGGGCAACTTGTTTAATTTTTTTACTAAAAAAAATTCTGACATATTTAGTGAACAAGCTTATTCTTGAAGGAATAATTTGCAAGTGGTTGTTGTTATTCTAGGAATTCACTTTTGAGTTAATTTTCAAATCTTCTCAATTGAATGTGGAACCTAATCACCTCTCAGATTTGAAATACGAAGAAAGTGGAGGATCCCTAGATGATTGACTACTAGACATAGATGTGTTTTGGATTGAAGGTGTAGGAGACTACTTAGAAGATATTGCACCTTTTTTAGCTATGGAAAAATGTACATATGAGTACACAACTAAAAAAGGAGACATATGGTTGTTTGAGTTTCCAATTATCAAATGATTATGGGGCAACTGTAAAAATTGGTCCTGGATCACATGTTGCATAGACACGTCCTACACCATGAGAGACATAATGTGCTATGGTAGTGTCATTCAAGAGTCATGAGTGACCATGTGGGAGGAAAAGATAATGCAAGGGAAGTGCAATCAAGACTATGGTGGCCACTAGTTTTCATAGATGTGAAGCAATATGATAGAGGTTTTGATGTTTTCCAAAGGGTTGTAGGCCATCACATTGAGATGTACTCCCATTGCAACTCATAGCTGCACTACAAATATTTTAGAAATGTGTGGTAGAATTCATAGGGCCTATCAATCCATCGATGCATCACTCTCATTCCAGTTATACAATAACCACAACATGATACCTCACTAGATGGGAAAAAGTAGATCCAGTAAAGCAATGTACAATGGATACTACTACTAGGTTTATATTCGAGAATATCATATCTAGATTTAGGTGCCTGAGGAGTCTCAGTAGTGATTAGAGGACCCACTTCATAAATGAAACAGTTGCCTCCTTACTTCAAAATTTCATGATATAACAACACAAAAGAAATCTATACCACCCTCAGCGCAATGGTAATATAGAAGCCTTCAACAAGCTATTGTAGGAGGGTTTTACCAATATATGCTCAACCAACCAAGACCAAATTTTCTATTCTAAGCTTTTTCATTGCCTAGAACACTCATGTAATAGAGGAAGAATCAATTCATAAGCGACTAGATTAACTCTCAGAGATTTATGAGGCAATATTTATGTAAGATTTCCACCTAATGGTCAAGGAGAAAAGACATAATGCATGGCATGATCAACATATCAAGAGGAAATTATTCACAGTCAGCGGGCATGTTTTACTATATGACAACAAGTTCTTCAAGTTTCATGGAAAGCTACAAATGCATTGGTTAAGACCAATTGTTGTTGCAGAGGTAAGGGAGTGAAGAGTAGTCAATATTGCACAACTGAATGATTTATTGCTACCAGGTTGGGTGAACGGTGCTAACATGAAACCCTTCCAAAAATCAAACAATGTTACTCAGAATTGATTAGAACTCTGAAAGAAGACCATAGGTAGGAATAGGTAAGAGTCGGTATCAGTGTTTAGTTGCATCAACAATAGTCAAGTTAGTCATTTATTTTTCTCTCATTGGTCAATCAATCCTTTACATTTTCGAATAAAACTTCCACAAAGTTAGTCCTAGTTGCAGATGTTCTTCCCCCACACCACAATAGATTTTGATGGGGGGAAGTCACACGTGGTAAGCGTCCTTTCCATAATAATTAGAGAATAATTCTTTTGCTATCCTAGATTCCCATTAAATATTTACCATTATAGAAATAATTAGTTCCTAAACTTCTTCCATCATGATAACATAATTGCCCATCAACTCTACCTTTCCTTTCTTAGAATTATGTCATCCAAGTCAGGTCAAACTCAGTTGACGGTGGAAATAACATGATTAAGTATTCATAAGGAAAGTTTTCATAGTATTTAGTTAGGTGGTATCCTCAGAAATTTCGTGTTGAGCTGGTCTACTTAATTTGCATGGCAATGTCAAATTCCTTCAAGTCTGCATCCAAGCTGGTAGAGTCACTGTGTTTGCAGTCTAGTTGTAAGTTTTTTCATTCTAATACTAGATACCAAACCCCTATGTTTTTTTTTTTTTTTTATGAGTGCCACTCTAGTATGACGAAGACAATTGTATATATTCAAGAATTCATATTGAATGAAATAATTGGAGCAAGGGAGTCACTTTATGGAAAGTATGAGAAGGTTGCGATAGTTGACAATGATCTTTCATACTCCTTCTATTTTCTGACCATGAAATGTGATGCCCACACATAGTCAGCGACAAAGGAAGATGGGAATCCAAGAATCAAAGTCAATACTAGCTTTAGAGGAATATAATGATCTACCTTACTGAATCTAAGAAGCTTGTCTATGTTTGGGATAACACTGGCAACAATGCAATTAAAAAAATTATTTTTTCATAAGAATGCATGGAAGATCACTCTGGATCAAAAATGAATACCCAATTCATGCAGTAGACATTCAAAGGATTACGAGTTTATCAGTGGGAGGAGACGTCGTTTCAACCACATTTATGAAAACTTCCAATAGAGAAAAGAAGACAATGGATGATTACTACTACACAAAGTATGATACTAAGAATGGAGGAAAGGGAGCGAGCATATATTTTATTGAATCCCCCAAAAATTAAGATTGTGTGCATCACTTTTATAAGAATGAGTGCATGCTGGATACAATTTCAGTCGTGGAGCATTTCACAATAAGAACCCATCTAAACTGGTATCCTTTCCTCCTGCAGGAAATGTTCAAAGCATGTGAAGATGTCTACAAGAAGCCCACCCATTTTATTTATGGCTATCTCATTATTGATATGGAAATGTGGAAATGGTGTCCACTAGAGGGCCGGGAGCTAGGTCCCATCATAGAAGACCAAACTTTGGCCCTAAGGTATGTGCCTTGGAGAACTTCAGGGGACTTGACCAATAAGGAGATAAATTAGGCTTCATTAAGTAGCTTATACATAAAAAAGTTGGCAGTAATTAGGGTTGCAGATTAGGTTCCCAGGTCCCTACTTCATGAATATTCGACTGATATTTGGTTAGGTGTTAGTTATGGGAGAAACTAGATGAGGCCACATTGTGTTCATCCCCATGCTTACTAGATGTGGCCCCAGATGTTTATATTTTTAGCTTAAACTTTCCACACAGAGGTTGGTTCATGAGCGGGAGTTACAGGGGAAATTTGGGAAGGTAGAAACATCTATTTATTTGATGGGATGGTACCTCAACCAATACCATGAGAAATAATTACGGATTCCAAAGAACACTTGGCCAAGGAGGAGTTGTAACCAGTCATCAAATAGTTGAATAAGAAAATGACCTACTTAAAGGAAGCCACCGCTAACATTGGGATCTCAGGTGGGGCCAAAAAAGCAGAAATCAACCCTTGCAATTCACATTGTTGACCTCACCATTGAAGAGAACCAATCCAATACTCTTTGCCCATCATTGAATAAATTCCACAATCCACTTTAGTTGCATCACCTAGCTTGTGCAACACATCCCCGTATAGTGCATCCACATCCGCTAATCTCTTAGAAATTATACCCTCTTGGACATTGTTAGACACAAAGATGAACTTGGAGGTTGATTTCGTGATCGAGTCCATTACGACAGTATCCAACAGAGAATTCCTTACTACTTCCATGATGTCTTTATTGCTAAATTCAGGTCCACTACTGAGCACAAGACCCATAATTACATAGTCACTCACCACCACTATCAACCCAGTGTCAGTACCACTTCATCTACTTCCTCAAGTTACACCACTCCCCTTCTCCATCCAAACCATCCCTCCATTAGTGGAACTGTCACAATAATCTATCTCCCCCATGGACACTAATACAAGTTCATCGCGAGAGGGAAGCCCTTGTAGATTTCATTTTGAGATCCATCAACTATGCCCAAAGATGATCTTCAGGGTTGGTCCTCATTCAAACTATTTACTTTTATTCAACAAGTCACCATGAATGTCGCAACACTACACAATGATCTAACTGTCAAACATGAGCAGTAACAACAACAAATTTTTGCATTCACAACCAGACATGATCAACTCCACCAAGATAAGAAAAAACTCCACAGGAAGCTAGAGTAGATCATCATAAAGTTCCATGTATTGTGGTCATCCATTACTAACAATGTAACTAATTCCCTCAAATATTTCTTAGCTTGCACACTTGTCAAATGTTGTGACCATATCCATACCATGACATGACTTGATCTCTACCAATCCAGAGCTAAAGAAAACCATCGCTACCATAAGGAGTGTATTGTCGGATCTTTCCATGACATGCCAATAAGATATAACAAGAGATAACCATTGTAGCTACCCTCAAGGACTCCATTGTCAATGCTGCTAATGATGCCAATATCAGCCTACAACAAGTTCATGACTCGTGAGGAAGCCTTGTGAAGAAGAATCAATTGGTCTACCCACTCCACAACTGAGTCAATAACCTCCTCACCAAGGCTAGGAACATTAATGAAAAATATCACAGGATGATGCTTATGGAAAATATAGATGCTCTTGAGGCCCGCATCCAACATATCGAAGACAAGTTGGTGAGGATAAAGAAGATACTCTAATATCTTTAGCCCCCGGTTCAAACACACCTAGAGACACTGCAACAACTATGTGACTCTCAACATCTAAATTCCTCGCCCATGAAGTTACAATCATAGTGATCTGGAAGGAAGTGATTAATGATTACAATCAATTCTAGCATGTGACCATTGTGGTTGTCTGTGAATTAGGGTCTTTGTTTAAAGAGACCACCAAGACGAAGCACCAACCTAGGCATCAACAAAAGCACTAGCAGAAGCATCAGCAACACTAATGGAAGTGAAGATAGATTGACCCAGGGCTGAGTCAATGAACTATAGTCGAAGCTTATTTGGGCCTTCGTTTTTTGAGAAATTAAGATGTTTTCGGCAGGAAGAACATGGCAATAAGTGGCAGAAATGGTCATTCAAAAGTTGTGGAAATAACAACTGGGCAAGGGAAGGAACTAGTGGAAGATTAGCAGTTGTAGAGGGGTGGAGGGAATAAGAAAATACAGCTAACTAGGAAAAAAACAAGGGAAACTAAGGAATGAAGATAGAAAAATGGGGGAGAAGGAACTAGTTATTCAGACTGGCATGGAGAGAGAGGAAAGAAGAACATAAAAGGTATAAAGGAGAATTAAGAAAAGGTTGGACGTTGTGTTGTGGTTTCTATTGTTGATATTGTTCTTCTTTTGTTGTGGAGACATGATGAAAACTCTATGTCTATCCTTCCACAAGCTTGTATTATTCTTTGTTAGAGTTTTGGATGTTGAGGAATAGGTATTTAGCTTGATTTAATGTACTGACCTTTTATATTAATGAGGAAGGCTATTATTGGGGTCTATTGTAGCAACTGCAACAACGTTCAAAATTGTGGCCTACACTCAAATTTTGTAGCCTACTATGGATCATATGACCAATCATTCCTTAGTCACTTATTTCACAATTGATGATTTCAATCCCCCCTTCTAGGACATCAACAGCCATTCACACATTTATATTTATATAGCAAGTGTTGTCCTTAGGCATGGGAGTTGTCTCTTTTCATGCAAACGGGATTTTTTTGTGTAAATTAGTTGTTCTCATTGTATGGACATGTTTCACACTCACTTCTAAGGTTTCACACACCATTACAAAAGTGTCATCATTTTCCTCAAAAAGTCCATTGACGACGCCACACATGTTGTAAGTTGCCACAAAGGTTGTTACATTAAGAAAAGTATTCTTTCATATGTTTGGATGATCTATGTTGTATCACCAAGTATCCAAGTGTGTGGTCACATTCAATTTTGATCACTATTCACATCGGTTCCAGTGATACTACACTTAGCCTAATTCCATAGGATTCCTAAAAGCCTAGCCTCATCTAGCCTTCCTAAACTGAACATTTCGCATCTGCAAACCCCAAGATTTTTCCTTTCCTATTGGAAATATGAAATTCATACAAATAATGACCTCCCTTCACGTCCAAAACTATGCAGATGCTTCCTCTAGTGTCCTTCCCTCATTTGGATCTCACTAGCTTCAAGAAATACACGGTTTTGTCTCTCAATTCTCTTAGCTTCCTGTCCCCCTTGCCACTTTAAATTGTGAAGTTTGTCCTCCCAGGGCCCCATCCCATAGCAACCACTACATGATTAAACTGCACAATTTTTTCCCTCAATGGGCACTGCACAAATTTTTCCCTCAGTGGGCACTATACAAATTTTTTCCCTTAGTGGGCAGTGCGCAAATTTTTCCTCTAGTGAGGATTGTGCACAAATTTCCCTCAATATTGCCTGAGTTCTACACTGTGCATTCTCAGTGGTCACGCTCAACCCTTGGCTTCTTGAAATTCATAATTACACAATCAATGGGACTTCTCCTTAAAATTATCACTCACTCTAGACCCGATTCATGAATCTAAGTGCTCTATCTTAAAATAAGAGTTTATCAAAATTATGTCGTCTTGTCATGAGTGTATTGGAGATACAAGAATTTTACCATGTTGTGGCGAGATGATGAAGATGGAGGAAAGGCTAGATGGTGATTAAGGGGCCGAGGATAAAATATAATCATCATATTAGAAGACAAAGGAATGCTAAGATATAGTAGAGGATTGAAGATCAAGACCACATGAAGACTCCATTTTATTCACAAACCTTAGGAGGCTAGCTACGAAAAAAAAGAACATATTTCATGAAGTTGAAATGAACCTCTTAGTGTAGTGTGAAGGACATATTATCATTATCACATCATTATGTCTTCAATGACGTGTATGGTCACAAACACTAAATGTTACTTCATGTGTTTCTACTAACTTTTCCGCTCCCTTTCGCAATAGAGGCAATATATCGTCTTTTGCATGTCGGTTGTCGCACTTTATGCATAATTCATTTTGGTCATTCCAAGGGCTCATATTTGTGTTTATGAGTTTTCCCAAGCCTTGTAAACACCTGTCACACTCATTCACAAGTTGTTGAGTGTTTTTGCATAAGTTTCATCATAGTCATCATAAAATATATCTTAGGTGTCACAGTTGTTGTATTCGGTCATGAAGCGGTCACACAAAAAAGAAAGTGTTGTTCATGTGTTATGGCTAATCAATGTTGTTGAGTCATCAAGAACTCTATGTGTCAGGACAAATTATAAGCTCCATCACTTCACTTGTTAGTTTTGTTGTTTCAGCACTTAGCATTTTCTGAAGAATCTTCCCAACCCTTCAACTTGGCTTCACCCAGCCTCCCTGGACTATGCATTGTACAGTTCTACTTATAAGGTTGTGCCCTTGATCCTTGGATCTGTGCAATGTGGAGTTCCTATCCCCAAGGATTGTTTCACTACCCAATTGTTAAGCCTGAGACCAGTATTCCATATTAGATCTACACAATCTAATCAGTCATCCTTCCCTTCCAAAATTGCTCAGAATTTGTCCTCAATGGTCTTCCCCTCATCTTTACCTATTGTCTCCAATAATTGCACAGAATTTAGTGAGTCTTCCTCTCCAAAACTATGCAAAAATCTTCCGGAGTGGCCCCTCCTTCAACCAGACTCATTGTCTCTCAGAACTGCGCAGAGACTATCCCTCAAAACATACTGATTTGTACATTATGTATATCCATGCCTCAAGCCTCAACCCTGCCTAGTGGGACTATGAAATGTGTATTTACTAAGCCTCTTTCTAACCTACAACAAAATTTTGTCTCAGTCTTTAGCACTGAGTGAACCATCTTAGGCTAGGAGGTCTTCAAGCTGATTTCCTCTCATCATGAGTGAATTGTAGATACAGGAACCTTGCAAGATGATGAAGAATGAGATGAAGGTGGAAGAAATGCAAATGAAATTCTTGTATTCGGGCATGCAAGATGATCCATCAATGTAAAGCAAAGGGATATCAACTCGTGACCACAACCTAAGATGTCACATCGTTGAAGATTCTTGTCACCATGCCACGAGGAGGAGAAGAGAACAAATATCCAAGAACACATCTATCACTCAATAGGAACAATGAATTGACTTTTCCGCATCATTAACCATGTCCTTTTTACTAGTATCATGTCAAGTCATGTCTTGTGTTTCCATATGGCACATCACTAGTGTGGATCAGTTATATTGTAATCAAATGTATTGTAGAGTGGAAGTCCAAAAGACACACATGAATATGAAGAGTCATGCAAGTTTAAAAATCATAGGAAGTTGAATAGTCATGAGTGTAGTTAAAGAGTCACAGGGGGGAAGCATCATTCCTTGGTTATATATACCCCCTTATTGTATGAGAAAAATACTTTCTACCATGGATCCTCCCGCAAGGTGTTAGAGAGATTAGATAGTTATTTGAGGAGAAAGGAGTGGCAACAATGTCCCACTACTGGGGCTAGTGATGTACAATGTAAATATGTATCTTAGAACTTTTGCTTAATAAAATAAGCCTTTTTATGCCAACGTGTTCTTCATGCATATACTATGAATGTTTTTAATACTATTTTATCGACGTTTTTATTTCATGTTTACTTTCACATGTACTAAGATAGTTGAACTATTTTGGTTATGTTAGCGCTTATGTTATTCAGAATTTGTTGTAATGGATGTTACTATTGTCTCATCGTTGTGGACTATTCCGCAAGATACTAGACAAATATTTCCTTGTTGATTGGTTATAACGACCATTGCATCCATTCTGGACTATTATTTTGGATGTTAAATGGATCTTCGATTCTTTATTGGTTGTAACAATTGTAGCATCCTCTGTGGACTATTCCACTAGATGTTGGACATGTTCTTTGGTTCATGTGTGTATCCTCCTGGGTGGTACTATTACCTCTCACTTGGAGGCTCACTTTTCTCTCCCCCTTTGTAGTAGAAGAATCTCAACACAGTTGCACTACACAATCACCGGGCACACCTCCCTTGCTTTTCGAGGACACAATTATATCACTCTCTTCTACTGACATCTAAAGCTAAGCAAAACCTTTAAGGATTGGTAACTAGACCTTTATACTCGATAGGAATCCTACACCAAAAGGTGTGAGGTTTGATTAGGAATTCATATTGGGGAGATCCCCTTGGTTCATGGATTTCCAGTACTGTTACCAAAATGGCCCTAGAAGGAGGGCCAGATGACAATTTGTGCCCGTTGAGTCTAGTTTGAATCTCTTATGTGAAATGGATCATCCCAAAGTCATAATCCTAGGAAGTTTTCCTAAAGATCTTAATGGTATCATCCCTGCAAAAGTTATTCATAACCTATCTGAATTTAGGTTCGAGGGTGAAGGTGAATACACCTTTCATGAACATTTATTTCAATCTTTCCATATTTGACTTTCTCATAGAGTATGTTCCAAACATGTCTTGGCTAGTTTACTCAACCTCACATTTGAAGGTCATGTTAATTAATGGTGTCACACCTTACCCAATGGTTTTATCCATTCATTTGAGTAGCTTGCCAAGAAGCTTCATAAATCCTTCAATAAGTATAACTACCAAGATGTTTGTGGAAGAATGAATATCTTAGGAATGAAGCATAACGAATCAGTTGAGGATTTTCATGATCAATTGATTCACCTATGTTATGAAATTCCTAAAAAACATCCCAATTCAGATTTTTTGAAATAAGAGTTTGAGCACTTGGTTCTTGTCTCTCCATACAGTGAAACTAAACCTACCTTTTTTTCTTCCCCAACTCTTGTGAATCATGAGGCACCTCAAATTTTGTAGGAGGAGCTTACTACACCCTTTTTCCTTTGTCCTACTCCCTTTCTAGTCCCAATGTGAATGCCTCCTTGTGATGGTTTTAGAATTGGCTTCCATTTCAAACTTTGTTCATGACCATGATGCTTGTACAATTTGGTAGCAATTGTAGAATGGTCTGTCATATTTGGCTTGCAAAGAAATTGGTTTGATTATTCATAGCATTCACAAGACTGTTTAAATTATTTTTTGCTCATTTATTGCAAATTGGGAATCTGATTCTTTAATCATATCATATGATAATTTTTATATATTTGGTGATTGTCATTCATCTTATCATTTTCCCATCAGTACATCCAATGATAGTTTTTTCAAACACCTTGATATTCATTTTCCAACATATCTATATTCATATTTTTCTAAAGCATGTAGGGTACTTGACCCTTCAGTAAGGGGTTTAGTAGGTGCTCATCATCTTGACACAATTGTTGAGTATGTTCAGATTTATTTTTCCTCATAGGATTCCCATCGTGATCAGGCTCCTCTAAATAAAAATTCATATTTTTCAAGATTGCAAGGTTTTCAAGAGGGCCATCATGAAATTTACGATACAATCACAGAATGTCTAGAACAATCTTATCTAGCAAGATTTGTATCAAACAAGCAGTTTCAATCTTTCCTCGCACTTGGTAAGGGGCTCGGTGGATATGAAGTCACATTTGCAAGGAGCTTCTAAGGTTTGTTGAAAAATGGTATTCATTGAAAAGGTAAGCAAGTGAATTGGATAAAAGTAGTGGGTGTGGCACACCTTTCTATGCACAAGCAATACCTTCCTTCTCTTGTGAAAAAATTTCAAGTTTTTATTTCTTGTATTGCACATCACTTTTTATTTTTTTTAATTGTTCATAACTTGTGGATGCAGGTTGGGAACGACTATGGTGGCTTCACTAGAAATTTCGTTATACATGACCCCAACCTTCTAGCAATTATGTTAGGAGTAGGAGCAACTGCAACCTAGTTTTCCCTTTCTTGCACTCCTTCTGCACTCATTCCCTATAGTCTCTTCATATTTTCTCATGTTTTCTTTAGCCATTTTTATTTTCTTGTCTTCTAGTTTTATTTCTTGGTTTGTGTTTTCTTTCTTTCCGTCTAGTTTTCTTTTTTGTTGAGTTTCCCCTTTTGTGTTCATCATGCCAATAAGTGTTATACCCTGACTTGTTTTAGATTCTTAGTATGTGTGTGGCCGAACCATAAAGAGTCTTGTGACAATTTAGCATTTGGATAACTATCTTTCTGTCTGCCTTGTGTTGGTTATATGTTTTAGCTGATGATGTCCTAATGAAAATTATTATCTGTCCATAACAAGGGTTTTGGTTTGACCATGAACCTGCATCTAGTCTAGAAACCTCATGCCTATACTCATTTTTTCTTATTTGGTGTTCTCAAGCTTATCCAACTAATAGAAGTGGAGAAGGGGAAGAATCTAAACAAGAAAACATAAATCAGAGGTCGATATATGCTTCTGTGAAGGAACAACTTCTTATTTTATGAATAACTTGGGATACCTCTTCTACCAAAAAAATAAATAATTTCCAATTTACAAGTCTCTTTAAATAAATAAATAAAGGCAAAAGAAGAGAAACGCTTCCTGCGTAGAGAGGTGAAGCAAGCAACTCCACGAGGGTACTCTCTAGGCTCATTGGTAGTAGAGCAATGTTTGTGTTCCTAGGTGACTCCATTGGGTTACTCTGTAGGCCTGTTGGTAGTGGAGCAACACCAGACATGAAAAACTATACTCTGAAAATAATAAGCTTGTGAGTTACACTACCATTCCCAACTCGAAACATTGTGATTATGCTAAATCTTATGTTGTGTTCGACCGATAAGGTACATAGGAAACAATGTCTACTCATGGGGTAAGTGAAAACATCCAAGATAATTTACATGATTAATCAATACTCCATGCAGAACCAAGGTTTTCCATCGAAGGAGTTAACCAAGAGAGACAAGCTGGATTCTACCAGTGTGTCGCCAAGTGTTGTAGTGACTGCAACACCCTCCAAAAGTTTTGCCTACACTCAAATTTTGGAGCCTATTATGGATCCTATGATTAATCATTCATTAGTCACTTATTTTTAGTTCGTGAATTCAAGCCCTCTTCTTAGATATCAATTGTCGTTCACACGTTTATACTTATATATAAAGTGTCATTTGCGAGCATGGGAGTTATCACTTGTCATGGAAAGGGGAGTTTTGGTTTGCATCAAGCGAAAGTATTTGTGAAAATGTGTTTTTCTCATGATATAGACATATTTCACACTCATTTCTAAGGTTTCACACACCATGTTAAAAGTTTCACCATTGTCCTCAAATACTCCATCGATGGGGCCACACGTGTTGTAAGTTTCCACAAAGGTTGTTGTATTAAGCACAGTATGCTTTCATATGTCCAGGATATTCTATATTTTATCACCAAGTATCCAAGTGTGTGGTCACAGTCAATTTTGATCACTATTCACATCAGTTCCACTGATCCCACACTTAGCCAAATTCCGGAGGATTCCTCGCGACCTAGCCTCATCCAACCTTCCTCAACTACGCAATTCACATCCGCAACCCCCAAGATTTTTCCTTTCTTGTTGGAACTTTGAAATGTACAAAAATATTAGCCTCCCATGGCCTTTAAAACTATGCATATACTTCCTCCATTGTCTTTACCTCAATGAGGGCTCACTTACTTTAGAAATTATGCAATTTTGTTTCTCAAGCCAAGCAGGTGCCCAGTCCCCCTTGCCTCCTCAAACTCCATATATTTTCCTCCCATGGACCCATCTCACAAAACCAACTGAATGCTTGAATTGTGCAATATTTTCCCTCAATGGGCACTGCACAATTTTTTTCCTCAGTGGGTATTGAGCAATTTCTCTCCTCAGTGATGACTGTGCACAAATTTCCCTTAGTCTGGCCAAAGCCACACACTACGGATTCTTAGTGATGAATATTGTCCCCTGGCATATTGAACTTCATAATTACATAGTCATTGGGATTTCTTATCTAACCTCTCACTTAGTCTTGGCCCATTTCATGAATCCAAGTTCCTTACCTTAAGCTATGCATTTATCAAACTAATGTCATCTTGTCATGAGTGGATGTAGATACAATAATTCTGCCTGCTATGGAAAGATGATGAATAAGGAGGTGAATAAGGAGGACATTCTAGATGATAGTTAAGGGGCTGAGGATAAAATATAAGCATCATATGAGAGGATCAAAGAACCCTAATGTATGATAGAAGATCGAAGATCACGACTACATGAAGACTCCATTTGATTCACAACCCTTCGGAGGGTAGGTATGAAAAGAAAGCATATATTTCAAGAAGTTGAAATTCAACTCTTTGTGTAGTATGGAATAAGGTTTATCATTGTCATCTTATTATATCTTCAATGACATGTATGGTCACAAATATTAAAATTTATTCCATATGTTTCTACTAAGTGTTTTTCTCTCTTTCGTAAGATATAAAAGATGTCATATTTTGCATGTTAGCGGTCAAACTTTATGCATAATCTCATTCTGGTCCTTCCAGTGGCTCATATTTGTATTTATGAGTTTTCCTAACCATGTAAACATATATTACACTCATTCACAAAGTTTTGAGTGATGTGGCACAAGTGTCGTCAGAGTTGTCATAAAGTCTATCTTAGGTGTCACACTTGTCGTAGTTGTTTATGAAGTGGTAAAAAACAAGAGAAAGTGTTGAGTCATCAGCTGGTCTAAATGTTAGGACACATTCTATGCTACATCACTTCGCGTGACAGTTTCACTGGTCCAACGCTTAGCATTTTTCGAAGAAGCTTGCCAACCCTTCAACATTGTTTCACCCAACCTACCTGCACTATGCATTGAATAGGTGTAGTCAGCAGGTTATGAATTTGATCCTTAGATATGTGTAGTTCTTGTCCCCTAGGACTACTGCACTATGTAATTCTTGAGCGCAACACAAGTCTTCTCTTCAAGAACTCCGCATTCTAATCAATCACCGTTCACTTCCAAAATTGTGTAGAAGCTACCCTAAGTGGCCCTCCCCTCATCTTTACCCACTATCTATTGGAACTTCACAGAAGTCAGTCAACCTTCCTCTCTATAATTGTGCAAAAATATTCCACAGTGGCCCCTCCTTGGACTCACTATCTCTCAAAACTATGCAGAGAATGTCCCTCAGCCTAGCCTGAATGTGGATTGTGTAGTTCCAGTCCTCAAGCCTCAACGTTGACTATTGGGGCTACATATTCTGTAGTCATCTAACCTCTCTCTTTGACCTAAAATTCTATTTTGGTATAAACTTTGAAGTTGAATGCACCATGTTGGGATAGGAGGTTTTCAGGCTAATGTCATTTCATCAAGAGTGGATTGTAGATATAGGAAGCCTGCATGATGATGAAGAATGAAATGAAGGTTGAAGACATACAAAGTAAATTCTTATATTTGAGCATGCAATATGATCCATCAAATCGAAGAAAAGAGACACCAGCTTGCAATCAAAACCCAGGATGTGAGATCATTGAAGATTCCTATCACCAACCCATGAGGAGAAGAAGAGAAAGCACATCCAAGATCACATCTAGTACTCCATAGCAATAATGACCTCACATTACCACATAATCAATCTTTTCCATGTCAAGAGTGTTATATTAAGTCATGACATGAGTTGTCATATTCCGCATAACCAGTGTGGACCATATATATTATAATCAAATGTATTGTAAAGTGGAAGTCCAAAGAAAACACATGAATATGAAGAGTCATGTATATTGAAAATTCATAGGATGTTGGATAGTAATGACGGTACTCAAAGAGTCACAAGGAATAAGAATCACCCGTTGGTTATATATATCCCCTCATTGTATGATAAAATGAATTTTCACCTTGGCTTCTCCCTCAAGGCATTAGATAGATCAGGTACTTCTTTGAGAAGCAAGGAGTGGCTCCAATGTCCCACTACTAGGGCTAGTGATGTACAATGAAAATATGTCTCTTGGAATTTTTTTCTTAATAATAGAATCCTTTTCATGCTAGCATGTTCTTCATGAATGAATGTAAGAATTTTCTATGGACATTTGTATTTCATGTTTTCTTTCACATGTACTAAGATAGTTGAACTATTTTGGTTATTTTAGTGCTTCTCTTGTTGAAAATGTGTTGTAATGGTTATTATTTTTGTCTCCTCCTTGTGGACTACTATGCAGGGTACTAGACAAATATTTCCTTGTTCATTAGTTATAAACACTATCGCATCCCCTATCAACTATTTCGCTAGATGTCATACATATTTTTGCTTGTTTATTGGTTATTATGACTGTCACATTCATTGTAGACTACTCTGTTGGATGTTGGATAGGTCCTTCTGGTTCATGTGTGTCTCTTCATGGGTTGTAGTATTACCTCTCACTTAGAGGATTACTTTTCTCTCCCCTTTGTAGTAGAAGAACCTAGACACATTTTGACTGCACACTCACCAGGAACACCTCCCTTATTTTTCGAGGACATCATTGGATCACTCTCCTATGCTGACAGCTAGAGCCAAGGAAAATCTTCAAGGATTTGGAAGTTGAGCCTTTATACAGGATGGGACTCCTACAACAAACGGTGTGAGGTCTTATTGGGACTTCATATCAGGGAGATCCCCTTGGATGATAGATTTCCAACACTGTCAATAGGATCATAGCATGTTAATTGTGTGTTATTCTAGTTCTTTAATTTTTTTATGTATGCACATCTTTAGTTAGTATTTCTATTACAACATGTATGAACTATTGTGATCCGACTTCTTCGAGGAATGATTCAATGCTCTATGCTCTATATTACTTGATATGGTTTTCCCTAACACTGAATTCCAACCCTCATCTAACTAAGGCTGCATCACACCTTGGGTGAGATTCCTTAGCCTTCCCAGGTAAGGTCAGAATGTTGGAATTGTGCTCGACTATAACAAAGCCTTGTTGGCCCTTGTTCCCAAACCCAGGGTCTGAACACTATTTCTATTTCCGCACCAACAAATTACCACTATGTTAGGCTAGAGTAAATGATCCAAAAGCAAGAGTGGGTCCTGCTAAGAGGTTCCACCTCAACGGTATTTATAAATGTGTTTTCCCATCATGACAGGCTTGCGAGAGCAGGCTCACATGGCAAAAGAAGAAGGTGGGGTCATCCATGTGAGTTATGAATTTGGAAAGTTATATTAACTACCTTTGAATCATGTTGGGATATTAAAGTAGGTCGACATGGTTGTGGGATCTCCGAGGAGGCTTAAACTTGAAATTTCCTACAATTCTTCTATCCACTAAATCAAGTGGTTATAAGTGGGCTTATGTGTATATGAGATATGTAAAGGTGAATGTGTGTGTGTGTGTGTGTGTCTATATATATATTATTATATATATATATATAATATATATATATATATATATATTATATATATATTATATATATAATATTATATATATATATATATAATGAGTAGTCAAAGGGATGGTTTTGTGTAGGCCTCATCCTAAGGAGATAAAAGAGGGTCGCAAAGGTCCTGATACCCAACGGATTTAAAAGAGAAGGATTAACGGAAAAGACACTATTGCGAGAGTTATAGAAAAAGGGTGAAGTTTAATATTAGGGCATATGCTTAGCGCCCATGGTTGTTAAGCCTTCCACTATAATGTATATCCCTAGATTGAAGGAAGTTCCATTTTGTTAAGAAATTTGGGCATTATGTGCTTTCTCTCATTTAAATGCATGGTATTATATTGGTTCTGGTCAAAATTTACAATGGTATATGTGCTTGTGGTAAGAAGAAATCAATGGTTTTTACCCTTGCTATCGCTGGGATAAGATAACTATAAAAGGAAAATCTATCATGAGCTAAGTATGTGCAAATATGAGGAGTCTTATGTATTCTTAAGAAGATGCACACTAGTGAGAAAGAAGTGTGGATCAATGTTCAAAACTAAATATAATTAAGGAGCCAATAATGTTTGTCTCTCTCGGGGAAATGGAAGGATTAATATGTAATGATGATACGGAAAAATATATGTTCGACATAAAAATACGTTTTTTTAATATCTTCTAACATATTTGATGCAAACAAGGGTTCCTTGTGAATACTTTTTCATGAGGATTATAGTTATTGATGTTATGAGTCTAAGAATTTGAATTTATTTTTTAACAAAAGTCTTGATGGTTGATTTGATTGGAGGAATTCCTAAAGTTATTTATCTTCTAAGTTAATACTTTTTTATAAAAAATGTTTATGATTCCGCTTGATAATATTAGATAGTTGAGGTTTGGAATGGTCATTACTATAGAGATATAGTTTGTGTTTTGTGGCTTATGATTTAGTGATTTGTCTATGGGACATTGGCATTGGAATCAGTTTCAATTTAGTGATTCAATAATTAGCATTGGTATTCAGTGGTTTTATATTCAATCATTCAGTGATTGGATTTGATGAGTTTGTTTTTAGTGCTTCAATTGATATCCTAGTTTGAGATTATTGTAGGATGTGGGCCAATTTTAAAATTGAAGAAAATTGGTCTATAAGTTTTGATTGTTGGTTGATAGGTTGATCCAATGTGAAACATTGTGAAACTTTTTCCACAAGGTGTTAAGGGTTGTAGCCTTCAATGAGAGAGTGAGATCTTCCTTCCATTAGGAGCTCACAAATAATATCAAGGGGTTGTAGCTCCCTTCCAATGGGTGGTGGAGAATGAGTGGAGGTTATAGACTCCTCCAGGTAGGATCCTATGTGCTGGAAAGAGTCTACACTAGTATAAGAGCATGATGTAAACATAATTTTTCTTTATAACAAGAGAAAAAATTAGAGACGAGAATAGTGGTAGTTTTATCCCTCATTGTCATTCCACCTAAATATCTTGGTGTTTCTATGTGTCTTGTGATGATGTGTTGATGTGGATTGCATTCTATGCTTTCCTTGTTTTATGATGAATACTTCTCATAATCATTGATATATCTAACATAATGCTAGTAATAAAGTTATCGGTGAGATGCATTGAAATAAAAGAATAATCTAAGAAAAGTTTTAATTGGGTGTGAAATATTGAATTCCCCAAGCCCACCCCCCCTACCCCTTAGTATTTCCAACACAAAATGGTCTGTACTTGACAGTGTGGATTTGATTTATTTTCCTTTGGATTTTTATATTGATCAGTGATGATGTTGTAGAATTATAATTGGGTATTCAGTGATTCAATAATGGTATATATCTTCTTAGTTGCCACTGTGATTGAGTATTTCAGTGATTCAGTGGTTGATACACTAATTTAGTTTGATAGTGTTTTAGTATTTAGTAATTTTTATGGAGATCCTATTCATGAGATACATGTATATACATGGCTATACTTGATGATAGTTATGTATAGTTTCTGTGTTGAACTTGATCAGGGTTTATAATGCTGGTTGGTCATGACGGAATATTGATTCTATATTGTATACTATTAATCAAATATTTCTTATTAGTTTGGTCTATCATTGATTAGTTGATGATAGATATTTTCGTTTGAGCATATTGACATGATCAATGATTGGTTGCAAATAGGTATTAGTTATGCATTGTCATGATCTTGCTCGAGTGATCCAATATAGATATTTAGTGAGAAATGGTTGGTTCAATGATCCAATAATTCAGTTTTAGTATTTAGTAAATTGTATGCAGTTTGTATGCATAGGAAACATGTGTATATGAAGATACCTTTAAAAACAATAACGTATATATTATGAAGTGAATTTGATCACAACTTGTGGCAACTAATAGGCTATGTATTATTTACTATTAATTTTGAAGGATGTCTTAGGAGGGATGGGTGGTAGTTGATTGTGTTTGATTGATTTTTTATTGAGCTTGAACTTATTTAGTTATGATGGGTATGTTAGGATTGGTATTAGTTCAATGATTCAAAGACTTTGTGATTCAATATTGCTATTAAGTAATTATTGCATTACTTCAGTGATTTAGTTGGTTTACAATACTTCAATGCTTTAGTGATCAATACTTGGTATCTTGGTGTTTAGATTGAGCTTATTGACGGGTGTGTGTCTAGTTTCAAAATTTGATGAAAGGTGTTTTACATGATTTATGATGGTTTGAGTTAATTGGGTCCAGTGTGAAAATTATGAAATGCGGTCCACAAAGTACAGAGGTTTGCAACCTTCAGTGAGGGGGTAGGGGATTCCTTTTGGAAGGAGAGGGTAAATTAGATCAGGGGGTTGTAACACCCTTCCAATAGGTGCTAGAAAATGAGTGGAGGTTGTAGCCTCTATCAGGTAGGAGCCTGTGTGATGGTAGGAGTGTGTGCCATTACAAAATGCAATGAAAATTTTCTTTATATAATAACAAAGAGGAAAAACACGAAAATTACAGTGGTTTTCTCCCGCATTGAGTTTCCACCTAAAATCTCAGTTTCCATACATGTTGATGTGTTACTTATGTGTTGTGATTTATCTGTTTTTTTTTTCATATTAAATCGTTAATGAACTAATAATGCAATGATTAAGTTAAACATATGATGGAAGTTATGGAAGTTAATTAATCTAGATATACATAGGCTTAACTTGCTCAAAGCATGTACACACATAGTTTTTCTGAACAACAATGGCATATGCATGCGGGTTTTCAGAATAATGGTCATGTACATAATTATGAATATGAAATTTAAAGTTAAAGTGAATTAAAAATATTGATTCACCGCCCCTCGCCCCCTATAAATATTTTTCCTAACATGGTGGATGTATCCTTATTCTCTATGCTTACTCTTAATGCATGGAAATTGTTTATGTAAGTGAAAAATATTAATGTGAACAATACCTTATTACTTTCTTAAAGTATTGAGAAACATTGATGCATGTGAAAATTGAAATGCATCTTGAGTATATTTGAAAAGATGTTTTGTAAGTAACATGATTTTGTAAATTGTATGGTTTTATGAGATACTACTATGACTAATGTTGCTAGTATTATTAAGTAGGAGTAGGTAAATGGAAGCCTAGTGATGTCATTAATATTCTAACAACACAAAACATAAGTGATCAACCTTGGTATTGCAAGAAGAATGCTGCAACTCCAAGGCTAACAACTTTAATTATCAACGTGGGGTTCGTACAAACTTAAGAGATATCAACACTATATGTGCGACATATAGTGCATCCTACCTTTGTTGACATGATGTAATAGAGTGCATGTACTAAAATCAAATCCTAAACTAATTGTAGAAAATGAAATGCTCGAAATGGAAACGTTAACCTATTAAGAATAAAAGTACAAAGAAAGAAACTTATTCTAATTGCACACAGTAAATATCATGGACTAAATGTCGACCATTTCATTTCAAAGAATTTAGATCCATTAACAGAGTTAACTCGATGTGGAAATAAAAAAAATCATCATTGTATTATCCAATTCATAAAATTGTCCATTAATCCAAATCATTGAAATGTTTTGCATGGGTGAAGAGGCAAGTTTGAAGTCGTATTTGGTCTTCCATAATCAATTATTTAGAGACTAGGTATCTTTATTCAAACCTAATGGACAGTAACCTAGATTGTTGAGTGAATCTAGGCAAGTATATGCATGTTGGAAAACTACTAGAGGGTTTCTTCTATTATTATTACACGAAACATCAAATTTGCTATAGGGAGTTATAATTCACCAAATTACCAACCAATTAAAATCCAAATTGGATGAAACAAATTGTTTTATTGATTAGTACGTGTTAGGTCTCCATTTCAAGTGGAATCACTCAAAAATACCTTGGTTAACCCATGCTAAAAAATGACAAAATTACTAGTTCAAAATGTAGAATTTCGAGAACTAGTGAGATAGTACATCTATCAATTTCCTAACCTAATCAAGTGAAAATGAAGTGGGGTGGTTTTTGTTATTAACTAGAATGCTTTTGTGATCCAATTCAAGTGAAACCCATTTTATTGAATCTCGTTACCATGCTCTAAAAAGTATATGGAATTTATTGTTGTTTGCTACAAAATACTCCAAGAAATCTAAATTTGGGAATAAGAAAAATAATCCAAGTAGCTAAATGATTAGTATGACTTTCCAAAGATTTTCCAATAATAAAATGATTCTTTTGATCCTACAAAAGAACTGTTTTTTTTTATCTTGCAAAAGAACTTACTTCAACCATTTAACCCAATCCTACAACAAGAAACCATTAATACTAACTACAAAAATAGAAGAAAGATAAGAACAAGAGATGCATGTGATTAAGAAGTGAAAAGAAGAAAGGTAAATGATGCAAAAGGGCTCTAAGGCTCCTGGGATGGCCAAGCCCAAGAAAAATCATAGTCCCATGGATGAGACCAAGATTTAGAAGCTGAAAGTGTCACCAATCTTCATTATTTCCATCAATACAATTACATCCATGCAAGAAATGACAATGAAGCTGCAAAAATATGAGTTCTCTCGATAAGAAAACTAATAAAAATCCACACCTAGAGGAAAATTCGATTTGATACTTTAAAAAAATTATTAATAATTATTCCCCATGAAAGGAGGAAGATTTTCGCACCAAAATCCCTTAATTAATGGATCTCGTTCCCAATACTATGAATCTGCATTAAATGATAGAGAACACATTTCTAGATTTTCTCAATCATTAGAGCTCCACAATATGTGCCATAATTCCATAATATATTGTTGATTTATTATTTAATATTCATCCTCCTGTAATAAGGAGCAAGCCCGTAAATTATCTCCTCCTCCAAATCTTCATAATCTACCCATTATTCTCACAATATTCCACAAAAATAAATAATATTAGGCACAAATATGCAATTATCCATAAAGCTTCCTACTTAAAATATTAAAGTTAAAAATACATTATCTAATGCAAAAAGAGAGGTTTAATGTGTTGAAGAATGGTCAAATGGGCCTTAATTTAGGTCTAATTTAGAGGCATGGGCCTAAATTTATGTCTAATTTGAAGAGCCGTCATACCCCTTTGCTGAAAGTGTTGCTTATACTCTAAGCAACTTAGTGACCTCATTGTGCCTCATTCGTGGCCTTGGTAGCCTTTCACTTGTGCATTCCTGAGTCCCTTCTCCTAAGAATCTTGGCTGTAGGTTCTGCAAAGACAAGCCGAAAAATGTAGTTGCTCTTTTGATGATTGTTTAACAGTCTTTCAAGGGAAAAAACGTAACTTTCCTCTTTGAAAGTGAACTCTTTTGGATTGTAGATCCATTTCATTCATATCCTCTCCTTTGAAACTTTCATTCCATTTTCACTCATTTTTCCAAAATTGTTTGTGCATAGAAAAAATCACAGCATTTCTTCTTTCTTTTAATTATAATAAATTTATGATTGTTATTCATTAAAATATTGTATTTATGACCTATAATATTCACACTAAAATGTCATTTTTTGGTTACTAATATAGTTTTAAAGACACAACCATTTCACATTGAAAATTAGAAAGAAGCAATATATATATATATATATATATATATAATATATATTATATAATATATTATATATATATTATATAATATTTTTTTAAATGTTATTATCACTCTATCTTCTTTTTCTCTCTTTATATATAAAAAAGTAAAAATATAAGAATATTTATTTTTTATCCATATAAAATTATGTTAAGACATTGAAGTATTTTATTCATCGCTTACATTAAAATATATATCCTTTAATTAATACATTTTTGTTTTATATACTACATGTCAACTCATTCATATTAATTCTGAAATTGAAGATCCATCTTAACCAAGGATCTATTAAGAACTGAGAGGGATCAAATCTCTCCAAGTGGAAACCTAGGATCAAATCTCTCGAAGTGGAAACCTATTTTTTGAAGACAGCTTTTGAGTAAAGGTTTGTACCTTGAGAGATTTTACCCCTCAAAGTGCTTCAAAGATCCGTGTTTAAATCTAATGATTGAACATAAACATCTCCCTATAGTAAATTGTAAAACATCTCTTAATATAATCAATTTTAAACAAAAAATTAAAATCAAACCCTCCTTCAAAAAATAATTCTAGAGTAGTTAAATTTTGTATCTTAAATTTATGTTATATATGTTATATTTTTTTATCTTTTATATTAATAGATGGATGTTCAAATATTAATGTCTTGCATATCTAAATATATCTCTTGTCTTTATTGGGAATTGAGTCACTTTTCATGTACTTTAAATAGATTATTAGTTTCCTTGATGGATTGTTAATTAATGTTGTAAATTTATAAGTTGAAAGTTTTCAAAAATCACTTATTTTTTTCTTAAGAGTGAGATATAGAATATTTATCTTGGAAGCTTTGTAAGTTCCACATATGCACGAGAAATACATTATTAATTTCGAGAAAAAAACAAGTAAAATGAAAGATAGTAGAAAAAAATTATTTGTGGTGAAATAGAATTTTAGGCTTGAAAGAAACCAAACAACTTGAATAAGGTGTATATATGTGTGTGTGTGTGTGTGTGTTTGAATATTATTAATTCATATAATGAGTTAAATAAAATTAAGGATTGTAGAAAAAATTATATGGGGTGAGCTAAGGTAAAATAAAATGTAAGTTTTTGTAGAGGTGTTTAATAGTCTCATTCAAGTATCCTTCTTCCTATTTGGCATAGTGATAATGATCACGATATATCCATAGTTTTGTTTGTTTCTTTTCTCTTTTAAAGAAGAAGCTAAGAAACAAATTAATTTGAAACTTCCATTACATTTTACTTCTTTGGTTCTTTGATTTTTTCTCAGAAATTGGTGATCAAAAGAATGTTTGTATTGAGATTGATAGGCACTATATATATTATATATATATATAATAAATATATATATATATATATATGTTTTAATTTTTCTAAAGCTAACATATATGTTTATGTTTACAAACATTTATGACTAGACATCTCCCCTTATAGGTGGTTGTGGAGTGCCTCTATGAACAATAATATTATTTATGTGCCAACTAGCACATATCACTTGTAATAAAAAGTACAAAGTAATTATACACTAGCTTAATTTTTTGAAATATTAATTACTTTATCTAACTATATAAAGTTGATGTAAAATTAAGGTGGAAAATAAAGAATTTATTTGATTTTATTATTATTGTTTCTATTTTTTTAATTTAATTCTATTATTTTTAAATGTAAATTTATGTGACAACATATTCTTCATACTATGATATAAATCATCTCTTAGTGCAATTAGTAAAAAATTATTTTGTAATTGAAACTTAATAATATCTTTGTTTGCCCATGGGCTTTGGATTGAGGTGAATGGGTGCACTCTTAAGGCACTCCTTGCAATAGTTCACTTGTTCAAATCCCCTCTGGGTGCTTACCTACCAAAAAAAAATAATAACTTTGTTTGATATTATTAGAAATTTCATTCAATGATAATAATTTAGTACATATTGACTAATAACAATTAATAATATTAATCAACCAAAAAATTGTAATAATTATCACAAATAATGATGACCATGATGGTGATGATTAATGCCCACTAAGAATAATTTGCTATATGAGTCCTCAAGGAAAGCAAAGGGAGACACTAATTTTCATTCTTCAAAACCTTATTTCCTTCATCAAGGAGAAGTGGAAGAAGTGGTCCAAGATTATTGTAGTTAGGCTTTCTTAATATGTCAAGAAGATTGGAGGTGTGGTTGGTGATAGGGAATTGAGAACGAATGTGAAGAAGAGCCTGAGAGTCTAAGAGGAAGTGTTTTTCATCTTCCAATTCCTTAGTATCACAAACCTCATAGATTCTATCATCCGAGGAAGTCTTGGGAGTAGACCACCACCTGTTCTTACTTCAAAGCTCATGAGAATTAGTTCTTCTCCTATCAATGTTCACTTTCTTCTTAGTGTTGGTTAACATAGAGAGATAATTCCAGTTATCAAGGGTGGGGTTTATCACCTCCGTATAGTCTATTGGCTTCTTTTTACCCTCCAACTCCTTACCATCCCACATATTGTCATCAAAATTGGAGGTAATAGTATCTTTGATATTATCCTTTCTTCCCATGATGATCTCCTCCTTAATCCCCAAAAGGTTGAGCCAAGACTGGCCATCCTTATGCCACCCATGCTTGACCCACAACTCAGGGGTTTGACTAATGTTAGAAGAAATTTTGGGGAGCCTCTTAGATTTCATTTTTTAAAGCTCCTTCTTATACATCAAATATCTAAACATAGACGTACTTCCAATGGGGGACAAGTCCTCTTTGATGAAGAGGATAGGATAGGAAGTATTTCCCTTGATCTTGAGGTTATATGTTATTAATTTATTTTGGATCATCTCAATCTTTCTCAACGACTCTCTAGATATACTAAAACCCCAAACTTCACATTTGTATAAGACAATAGGGGTGATGAGAGTCTCAAAGAGGAACCTTTCTTTACTCCAAATGTAAATATCGAGCAACTTACAATTGTGTTCAAGCTCATAGTAAGCTTTCCAACCTCCAATAATTATTTTATCATTGCTATAATTCAAGTTGAGCTGATGAGGAAAGTCAATTTCCAAATATTTATTAGAACAAACCTGCTCTAGTCAATCATTATCATAGATGAAACTACCCTCGGTGATATTTTTTTATTTAATGATCATCACTTTACTCTTGTCGGTATTAACTACCATATCCATCTTGGAGAAGTAGACATGAAGACTTAAGTTTCTCATCTAGATCATGATGCATTTTTGCAAGAAAATAATATGATCACCATAAAGGAAAAGAGATGATTATTCCAACGAGCTCTTACCTTTGCAACCCGTAGTTTCTAGACACTCCTCTAGCTTATCGATGTAAATACAAAAAGGTGTAGGGGATAGGCCACACCCTTCCTTAACCCTCATATTGCACTTAATATCTTTAGAGCACCCTTCATTGGTCCTAAGATTAGAAAAGACAATCTTGTCGGGGCAGATCACAATAATCCTTAGTTCACGAGGAACCATGACGTGTTCAAGTCTGTCATAGAGCTTATCTCAAGGGACGATGTCTAAATATTTTATAAATTCCACAAAACACCAGAAAAGATCGATTTTACTATTGCTACATTCCTCTGCAATGATCCTCAGAGTTACAAGGTGATCTATAGTAGAGTGTTGTCTCCTAAAACCAACTTTTCCTTTAGCCCTTTCCTCCTAGTTCTCAAGCCAAAGGCTAAGCTTGTTTTCTAAAATAAGCCCAGAAAGTTTCGCTAGGCTGTCGCTAACCATAACAGTCTTGTAGTTAGAGGGAATGCTTTTGTCCCCACTTTTAAGGATAGGCACAACAAGGCTTTGCATCCAAAGCTTAGGAAAGCCATGTTTTACAACCAAATTGAGAAGCTTGTGGAGATGAGGAATGAGGATAGCTCTTCCAATTTTAAAGACCTCAACTTGGTATCCTTCAATATCCTTAACTTTCCCATTAGCTAGATTATTAATCCTAAAATTAAAGTCTTAGAGAGAAAATATATATTCCTTAATAGGAGTGTTGAAGATGGTGCCCATAGTGTTGAGAGTCATACAACTTCTTAACATAGTTATCCAAAATTTCTAAGGGGATAGAATGATTATCTTTAGTTTTACCAACAATCACATTCCATGAAAAATTTCTCACTGCAAATTTAGAAAGGTGGAAAAGATGATCATGCCTCTTGTTAATATATGACCTCTTCTTCCTCTTGATGAGATCTTTGTATATACTTATATTTAAGAGAAAACAAAATAAAACATTAAAAAATAAAATTTATGTTTTAGTTTTTCTAATTAAGAAATAAAAGGTTATTTGTGCATACAGCTGTAATAATATATATAATAATTATATTATATATATATATATATTATATATATATATATATTATATTATATATAATATATATATATATATATTATATATAAAACTCCTTTTTTTAAGTTGATTTAATTATATTACCTCATAAAATTATACAAACCAATATATTATTAATCTATCCACTCTCAACATATTTTATGCTAGATGGTCTTAATCTACTCAATAGGGAACCATATGTTTTTTACAAAGAGCCTATGGAATAATTTTTCCAAAACTTTAAGAATCTTAAAAGTGAGAACATCACTAGAATATCTTAATCATGTTACCAAAAATTGAACATTAGACAACTAGGAAAGAGAAGAGGTAGATCTTTCACAAGTATTGAAGGGGCTGACTTAGTGGTGATTTATGGGATATGACACTTAATTTGTGCCATATATGTGTCCATTCTCTTAGTAAAAAACTTTTGGTTTCTTTGGTCTCATTATTTCACATGTGCAAGAATTTCAAAGACATTGTACCTTTCACTCTGCAACCCATTTTGATTTTCTAAAAGAGAGGAAAAGCTTTGTAGTATTTATTTCCCTTCCCATGGTGAGTCCACTCTCATGAACATGAGGGTGATGAACCCATTGTCCTATACCCTCTTTGAGCTCTTGGTCAAATAAGGGAATATGTCTATATTTGGTGTGGTACCACTACTTGAAATGACTCAACAACACCTTGGGCTTGCTATTGGACAAGGTTACTAACATGGGGACCACCATGTTCCTTGTTCCTCACCCTATTGGGGGAAAATTATATTTTTTTAAAAATAAATTGAAAGTAAAATAAAATAGGAAAGAATACATAAATGAAATATAAACATCCATCTCATTGTTAATCATTAAATATATTGAAGGTAGTGATAACATACCCTAAGAGGAAACCATAGTTTGTTGTATTGCACTCTAGAAATTACTAAATAGATAGCATAACCAAATTCCTTGTTTAGATAGAGTGGATGCCCTCTACAAAAACTACACATAAAACTTCCTAACAATTTCCTACAAGACAAAAACATAAACAATATATTAGCTATAGCATAAAAGAATAATGTGTACCAAGGAGACCACCCATGAGTTAGAAATCCTTCTCCTTTACCTAAAGGTTGTATCTACTGATATGTACCATCATTTAACTAAAGGTTGTATTTAGTTATATTTTGTTCTGAAATTACAATTATTTCTCACATCATACATACCCTATTGGCATTGATTCTTCACAAGAGTTACCACTCCCTTTCTCCTCCAATCAATCAATAGACCTTCGCAAGTGCTTCTAATTTTGGTACTTGAATGACCCACTCTTCACTGAGAGGCTTTTGTGCTTCTCCATATTTGTATTCATGTGGAACGTGACCACACTACCCTCTTTATTTAATTTTTCCCACACCCTTGGTAGTGGGAAAACCACTCACTCAACCACATTCCTTGTGTCTCACTCCCATTGGAGAAAAACATAAGTCATTCTTTCTCACCCCATTGGGGAAAAATTGTATATTTTTTAAAATGAAATGAAACTAAAATTTAAAAAAAAAGGAAAAAATACATAAATGAAATGTACACTTATTATTTTTTTTATAAGCTTATATCCTATTATCTCACAAAATAGAAATTTCTAGTACATCATTCATCCATCCACTCTCAACAATTCTAAGGGAAAAGGTCTCAATCTGCCATTGGGAAACCATATAGTTTTGACCATCTCCCTATAGAATAATTTGTCCAAAACTGCAAAAAAATTAATAATTGCAACATAACTAGAATTTTTACAGCTTAATTATAATACAAAAGACTATTAACAATCATAAGTTGGCCATCACTTGCTATTAGAGGCACCATAAAACATAAAGCTAAGAAATCTATTGGAAATAAAACTCTATGCATCTCCATGTATAGGGGTGACTACCCCACCCCCACCATCTAATGTAATTCATTCTTGAGGATGGGGGGCTCCACTTGCTCCACATAGTCTCCTCTAAACACACTCTATCAAAAATTTATTTAATTTTTAAAATAACTATAAATTTAAAATTTAGAAGTAATATTATTTTTTTTTATCATTTTATTCTTTTCAGACTCATATACATTTTACAAAGAACACAAGATATTTTCTAATAAAAACTATTTTAATGTATTACCAATAATAATGCAATACAATAATGTATTCTAAGCATTAAACTTTTACAAAATAAATTAACGATATGTTTTACCTATTAAGCTTCTATAAAATAAGCTATATTTAATAAAATAAACTGTAAATATTCATACTATTGTGTCTTATTTTTAGTGTTCCAAACTTTTGTCAAGGCAATTGCTAAAATTCTTCAGTATTTTATTGGGTATAATGGATAAGTTGTAATATCACAGAACCCTTATTGTTCTATAAGGTCTCTTAACAATCTCATGTATGCTGCTTCTCCCCAAGTGTTCGTGAATGTCCAGAACTTAATTCCCTAATTTTGTCTAGAAACTCTGTTGCCATATCCAACTAGTAGACCTCCATGGTCATTGACTAATTCCTGTCCATAGTGAGTTTCTTAGCAGCCACATGGACCAGTAAATATTCCCTACTTAACAAACAAAATTTGGTTAATTACACTTGCTAAGTTATTATTATCTTATTTATTGGTTCTCAACAACAATGGTAATCACGTACATCTATATAAAACTCAAACTCAAAACTGAAACTCAACACTCCCTGCTTCAAGTCTTATAGCTACATGTTATTGAGTTAGTGCCAATTTGAAAATTCCTTATTTTTAGGGGTGACAAGTCCAAATCCATCAATAGATGCATCTGGACTTCCAATCTATATAAAAACAAAACAACACAATGATATATTGGAAAATAGGGCTAACCATCGCTCCGGATTGCAATCAAGCGATTGCTGCGCTGATAAGCTAAGCAAATTGCCTGTTTTGATAGCGTGGATGCCCTCTACAGCGCCCGCAGCTAAAAATATTTAATTAAGTGTGCAATTTTATATTTTAATCAAATTAATTAATGAAAGAAAAGTCAACTACAAGTTTTATCAATAACAATATTTAATTAGGTTTGGAATCTTATATCTTAATTAAATTATAATGAAATAAAACTCAAGTATAAGTTTTTTTATTTAATTATTTATATGTTCATTACAAATATATATATTTAATATTATAATATAATTATTATATATATATATATATATATTATATATATATATATATAAACATATATATATATACTAAGATGAATAGAGTATGCAGGTAAGTTTTATATATGGACCATGACATTATTGCAAAATTAAGAAATAATTCAATTATGTATATACAAAATGAGTTGAGATAATTAGAACACACATTTGTGAAAGGAAACATAATAATAAAGACACAATCACGTATGTGATGCATGGTCAATAAGTAAAATATGAATAAATTGTACAAATAGTGTTGTTTTGATATATCTCTACCATACACATATATAAAAGTTTCTAAGTGAGTCAATTCACTAACAAGGTTTATTAAATTTGAAGATTGCTGAAATTAATTTATGGGTGAATTTATTTGATGAGGTCCTAGTGTAATCTAATGACATCATTA
>APFE030224634.1:157147-177184 GCA_000404065.3 Pinus taeda | reverse complement strand
AAAACTCCTACAATTGATGGTGAGGTGAAGAAATATGAGGGTGTTAAGGCATGACCCCTTGGGATGAATAATTTATTTATAATTCATAGCTATAGAACATGAAGAAAAAGGTAGCTACCTTCATATTGAAAGTAATTTCAAACATATGGTGGGAGAATTTAAAGAATGTAAAAGGAATAAGAGAAGAGGAACTATCTTGGAGTGAGTTTGAAGGAAATTTCAAGAGAAAATACCGATGAAAAAGTTATTTTCATAGAAAATTAAAGGAGTTCTATGAACTAAAAATTTAAAAAATGTGAGATAAGGAGTATACGACCAAGTTTTTAGAAGTGTTGTGGTAAGTGTGCTACCTCTAGGATGAAAATGAAAGATTCAGAGATATGTTAGTGGGTTTCCACAATCATTCGAGGATATAATTTAGTTCAATGAGCCCACAACATTATTAAATGGGTATGTTCTAACCATATATAGGAATTACCTGCCAATGAATTCTTTAAATAGAAAAATAAGCATTGATGAGAACTAGAGAAAGAAACCTGGATCCCAAACTGAGACTACCAGAATTATTTTTCATTATATACCTTTCAATGATACAATAAATATATATACATGCTGAAGAATTCATAAACCACAATCCACTAACCCTAGATTAGAACATAACAATAGTTCCCTTGACCGAATCTATAAAATACAATGGGAAGAAAACCACCATTCCCAAAACCACGTGCAAAACCCATGTACAAAACCATCAATTTGTCTACCCATTATCTTTTAGTTTGCCTAACTATTATTGGGTCCACATAAAAAAAATATTCTCGGGGTGCTTTCACCCACACTTGTGACCCCACCCTCTAGTAGTGCCACTACATACTACCCCTTACTCATCCAATTGATTACTCCTCCAAATAGGTTAAACACATACCAACTTACAGATCTTCTTTGATTCATATCTCTAGCATAGTCTACATCAACAAAGCCACGAATGTCCAAAACTTGTTCCAATCCTAGTGTTCCTTGGTAGCACAAACCATAATCACTAGTGCCACACAAATACCTGAAACCCTGCTTCATTGTTGTCTAATGCGCCTTCCCTAGTTTCGACATAAACTTACTCAATACTGACACTACATGTGTAATGTCTCGTCTAGTATATACCATTGCATACATTAGGATACTAACTACAATCACATATGGAACACAATACATGTCCTCTTCCTCTTCTTCTGTCTTGGGACATTGTTCAACATATAACTTCACAGCTACAGCAATAGGAACCTTCATTGGTTTACTATCATACATATTAAACCTCTACTATATTGTCTCGACATACTTCCTCTGGTTTAATTAGAGCTTCCTCTTTGCTCAATCTGATATAATTTCCATTCCCAAGATATAGTTTGCAGTACCAAGATCGTTCATGTCAAATTTGGAGGAAAATTGGGTCTTCAAATCATGGATAATTTCTTTGTCATTTCCAATCAAAAACATATCATCCACATACATGAACAAATAAATAACATGGTCACCAATTAATTTAAAATACACACAGTGATCGACTTTGCTTCTAGTGAACCCAAGTCCCCATATATACGTATCACATTTATGATACCAGATCCATGGTGACTCTTTTAAGCCATATAGAGACTTTTTTAACTTGCATACAAGTTCTTTCTTACCCTTCACTGCAAAGATCTTATGTTGTTTCAAATTGATCTCTTCTTCTAGATCCTCGTGAAGAAATGTTGTCTTCACATCCATCTATTCTACCTCAAAATAAAATGCAGTAGATACAGATAAAAGTAATCTAACAGAAGCTAACTTGGCATCAGGAGAAGATATATCACCAAAATCAATTCGCGACACTTGGGAATAACCTTTTTATACCAACTGGGCTTTTCATTTCTCCACCTTGCCTTTTGCATTCATCTTCTTCTTAAACACCCATTTTCTACCAATGGTTTTCCTTCCAATCATCAACTCCACCAGATCACAAGCCTCATTTTTGCCAAACATGCCATTTCATCAACCATGGCCTCTTCATAGAGTATTCTATCTTCTAAATCCACTACCTCCTTGACAGTTTTGGGATCATCATTAGTAATAGATAAAGAATAATTTGAAAAAAAAAAGTAGATCAATTATATCTAACTCGCTTCTTTCTTTCTCAAACTGATCTTCTTAATGCTGGAGTTTCTAGGTCTTCATCTTCTAATTCATGTTCTACTGTAGAGTCTGATTCTTCCTCCTTTAGTTCAAACACTCTCTCCTTAGTTTCCTTTGGCAAGACTTCATCATCTTTAATAACATATTTCACCTCTCTAAACACCACATCTCAACTTTACACAACCTTCCTTGTTTCTGGGTTCCAAATCTTATAACCTTTTAAAGAATCTGTATACCCAATAATGATGCAGCTTTCAAATTTACCATATAAATTGGTTATTTTCTCCTTTAGAACTTGTACATATGCATTTCAAACAAATATCCTCAGATGTGAAAGAGAGGGTTCCTTACTAGTCCATACCTCATGTGAAGTCTTATCCTCCAACGTTGATTAATGTGATATGCTAAATACGTAACATGTAATATCCACTTCCTTTGCCCATAATTCCTGCCCTAATTCGATGCCACTAAGCATGCTTCTTTCCTTTTCCATTAATGTCTTGTTTAGTCTTTCTGCAACTCCATTTCTCTGAGGTGTGTATGGAGCAATATTCTATCCTACTATAACACACTTCTTATAGAACTCTTCAAACTCCTTCTCGAAAAACTCTCCACCATTATCTATCATGAACACCTTAATCTTCTTCTCTATTTGATTTTCCACCAAATCCATAAATTCTTAAAGTTTTCAAAGACTTCAAATCTCTTCCTAAGGAAATATATCCATGTATTCCTCGAGATGTCATCCATAAATGAGACATAGTACATAAACTTACCTAGTGACTGAACTGACATAGGTCCAAACACATCATTGTGCATAAGCTCTAATATCATTTTCACCCTCTTAGCACCTGAGGAAAAGCTCACCCAATTTCGTTTCCCATAGACACAATGTTCACAAAAAATGAAATCTAGAGAGAAATTATACATACCTTCTAGCATACCATTACCATGTAGTATTCAAAGGCCCTTCTCTCCAATATGTCTAAGCCTTTTATGCCATACCATGGTATTTTCTCTAGATACCACTAGATTTTATGCTCCACTTTTAGGAACCATAGAATTGTTGCACCTATCAATAATAGTTCTACCCAAAAGCTTTTACAGAGTTCCAATCTTAACTCCTCGCATCAATAGCAGTGCCCCCCGAACCATCTTGCTAGTATCTTTATTGAACACTTTTTTTACACCTGCATCATCCATCTTTCTTATAGAAGTTAGATTTATGGCTAATGCAGGAATATGAAAAACAATAAGAAGTGTTCTAATCCTTCCACCTTGTAGCTTACACTTGAGTTTTCCACATCTAATGATTCTAACCTTCCTGTCATCCCCTAAGAAGACATCACCACCATCAAACTTTTCATATTCACTAGATCACACCCTTATATGGGGAGTGAAGTGAAAGAATGCACCTGATTCAATCAACCATCCCTCATGATCTATATGTGTACTTGAAGAAGAATCCAAGTACATATTTGCACCTTCACCTAAGGTGGTTTTTCTCCTTTGTAGAAGGAGCATCATCAAATCCATTTCCTTTCCCATGAGCTTTATATATACAGTTTGTTTTGTAGTGCCATTCCTTTGCACATTTCCATCACACCTTTACATGATTTCCTAGAGATTTAGATCTCCCTCTAGATTTTGGTATCCCACTCGAGGACTTGTTTTTTTTTTTTGTTCTAGTACTGTCCTCATATAGCCAAGAAATCTCCATTTTGACTCTCCATAAATTTTCATCTCATCCCCTATGACAACAAATATGAAACTATTTCATCAAACTTCAAGGAAGTTGTGTTGCTATCTATAGCAACAACCAAAATATCCCACTAATATGGTAGAGAGCACAACAAATTGATGCACTTATCTTCATCTAAACTTTTTATATCAAGAGACAACAACTAGCTTACTGTAGTATTATACATGTTCAAATACTTTGTCACCGAGTCTCTATCATTCATCCTCAAGTTATAAAATCTTTTCCATAGGAACAAATTTTTCACCAGAGAGTTATATTGGTACAAATTCCCTAACTTGTGCCAAAAATCCTTCATTGTATCTTCCCTTGATACATTCAGGAATATTGAATCTGAGATACACAACCATATTTTCCTCTTTTCCTTCTATTCAAACTTCTCTTGGACTTCTACTAACATTGACATTAGTTTAGTACCCAGATCTACCATGATCCATTCATATTTAACCACTAATAGATCCTCCATCTTGAGCTTCCACAACTCAAAAAATTGTCCATCAAATTTGTCGACCTCTATCATTTCATTGTTCCTTATCATCTTTCACCACAAGGATCTATCTTGTAGGTATCCTATTGTAACAAGGTCCATCGCAGGCCTGAGAAAAACCCCCCAACAATAAAGTTGTTCCCTTGAAGCTGAAACAACTCTGGTACCAAATGTAGGTTTTAACGCTATATAGAAATTAGTTGCAAACGAATTCATCAAAAATAAACATAAACAATGGCAAGAACATAAAATAAATATACAAAAATATTTTCACCTGGATCCCAAAACCGGGACTACCAAATTTATTTTTCATTATATTCCCTTCAATTTTACAATACATATATATACATGGAAAAGAATTCATAAACCCCAATCCACTAACTCTGGATTAGAACATAACAATAGTTCCCTTGACTTGATCTACAAAATACCATAGGAAGTAAATCGCCATGCCCAAAACCATGTGCAAAACCCATGAAAAAACCATGGATAGGTTTTCCCACTCTCTTTGGGTCTTCCCCCGAGCTTGGGGTCCCCCCATGTATTATTGGGTCCACATAAAACAAATCTTGAGGTATTTTTGTGCCCCCTATCACCCCCTTATTACACTTGATGCAACATACAACATTTGGGGTTAGTCATGGAAAGAATAGAACACACTCCCAACAGGATGCAATTCAAGAATTTAAGCACTATTATGAAAAATCAAAGCATAGGCTATAATTTGAGAAGGATTAGGAGGTCAAAGGTAGCCAGAAGAAAAAAGAAAAGGGGCATAAGGGAGTGTGGAGGCTATAGTTCATAGGAAAGAGGGAAAAGATAACCTCAACCAGTGAAGGCCAACCATAGTGGGAACGTAATACAATAGAGAAGGACCATGTGAACCAAAATATGGGATAATAGAGCAAGGATGATGCAAGAGATCCATTAAAACGCTATATGTGTGGGGAAAACCATCAAAAGACGGACTTTCCACAATAGAGGAATGCTAGTCCATGATTGTATAATGCATAGGAATACTAGACCATGGGATATATAACATAGACCTTACCCATAGTCTATGAAATGATCGATAATAAGAAATCCACCAACTAGACCTCCATAATTGAGACAAAGGGTCAGATTTGTGACCGTATTGTTTCCATTTAATTGATCTCTGCTCAAATTATCACTATATTAGACAAGAAATTTTGAAGTAGTGTCAATTAGCTAAAGAGGCACACGCAAAATTGTGGCTATTTTAATTGGAAATAGGGACAAGAAGGAGAGTCGAGAAATGGTTGGAATCATGCCCGTTTAGGCTAAATGGCATGGTAATTTGGATTCTAGTTTCAATGTCCTATAATTGGGTGTGTATAATGAATTACTAGGCATGGACTAGATATATATGCATCACACCAAGGTAGACTTCTTTGAGAAGGTAATAAAGTTCTTAAATGAGTGCACGGAAACAATGATATTATAGGATAAATTAAAACCCACATCAATGAGGTTAGTTACAACCATGCAAACCAAAAACAATGGGAAGAAGGGGTGCATTTTATTTCTTTTTTAAATTAGTAACAATGTTAAAGCTAACAACAACTCTAATGGTAATAACTATAAAATATTAGTAAATACCCCATTTTAGATCAGTTTCAGGATGTATTTGCTGAAGAAATTCCAGTTTTTCTCCTCACAAAGAGGTGTATATGTCCATAGAATTAATACTAGGGGTAGCTCCAACATCCAAGGCTCCATATAGAAAGAGCACTCCGAAATTAATTGAGTTGAAGCTACAACTCAAGGACATGCTATATAAAGCTCTATTAGGTCCAGTGTGTCACCGTGGGGAGAACCCATCTTATCTTTGAATAAGAAGGAAAACACACTCAGATTATGTATTGATTATAGGAAACTTCATAAAGTCACCATTAGGAACAAATATCCCTTCCCACAAATTGATAATCTATTTGATCAATTGAAGGGAGGAGGAGCATTCCTTGAGAATGATTTAAGATTAGGTTATCATCAAGTGTGCATTAAATATGAAGAAATCCATTAAAAACATTTATAATGAGGTATGGACAATACAATTTTGTGGTGATGCCCTTTGGGCTTACTAGTTCCCTGACAACTTTTGTGCTTGATGAACAATGTGCTATGCCATTACTTGGATAAATTTGTAGTGGTTTTGATTAATGGAATTTTGTTCTATTCAAAGATCAACGAGGAGCATGAAGATAATTTAATGGCCATAGTATTATATTTTTTAAGTGAACATAATATTTATGAAAATCTTAGTAAATGCAACTTCTTTCAGTCACACATCCATTACTTGGGACATATAGTATTAAAGGAGTCAATAGTTGTTGATATAGAGAAGGTTAATGCCATAATGGAATGGCCAACACTGAAGAATGTAGGTGAAATTAGGTCCTTTAAGGGGCTGGAAGGCTACTACAGAAGATTCATTAAAAAATTCTCCAAGATTGACCATCTAATCATAGCCTTACAAAAGAAGGGGAATATGTTTGAATGGGTAGTCGAATGTTCTACAAGCATCAATCAGCTAAAGGAATTTCTGACCAATGCACATCTACTATGAATGGTAGACCTAGATAAGAATTTTGTATTTTGTATGGATGCCTACAAGGAAGGAATCAATAGAGTATTAATGCAAGAATTCTAAGTAGTGTGTTATGAACATGTTCTCACTGCAATAAACATCCTCCAAAATTTTTCCTATACCTGAATTTTGGAGCCTACTTAGGATCTTGCAATCGGTCATTTGTAGTCACTTCTTGGTCAATTGATTCCTTGTTAAGTATTTGTGCTCCCTCTTGGATTATAATAGTTGAAGTCACCTTCTCGCACATGCTTAGTCTGCGAAAAGTTCATGAGCACATTCTTTTATGCAAGCTTGTATAGGCATAGAAAATTCGATCAAGAGTGTGCATGTCTGATTATCAACCCATGTCGACATCTAGTGCATGCTTTCATTGATTATCTCTCACTTTCGGGTGCGATTGTGCTTTTCTTCGGTGATTTTTTTGAATTGTTGTTTTTGTGCACCTTCACTTTCACGAGTGTTGCTTTCACATTTTCAACTCTCTCGTTCACTTTCCTTCATCCTAATCAATGTAATTTTCATGTTATCTTGTCTTCAGCATGTTTTGTTTCACTATTGTTCACATATCGCAAGTGTCATTCGCACTTTTCTCTTTTTATAGAAAATTTCATTTTTTGTCATGGGAAGTGTAGCTTATCATGTAATGTGGAGTTTTGGCTTGTTTCAAAAACTAAATTTGGTGTTGATGAGTCCCTCTAGTCTTTTATATATGCTTTACACTCATTTCCAAAGTTTTATGCACTTTCGCACAAGTTTCGTCACTATCATTGCAAAGTCTAATTTTAGTGTCACACTTGGGGAAAATTATTGCAATTTTGTCACATTGAGCGAAGTATGTTGTTCATCTATTCTGAGTGATCAATGTTGTGTATTCAATTTTTTTAAGTGTGTGAGCATGCTCAAGTGTTTTCCTTGTTCACTTTGTCTCATTTATTCCACACTTAGCCTCATCTGGAAAATTTCACTTCAGGGAAGCTTGACCTCACCCAACTTACCTAAATTGTGCATTACACAGTCTTAACCCTCAAGCCTTGACCTTTCCTCTTGGAACTATGCATTGCATAGTCATAGTGCCTAGCTTTGACCATGGAGCTCTACAACCTCACAATTTCTTCATCCGAGTTAGCCTTAATTACGCACTACGCAGTGTCAAGCCTCAAGCTTCTATCTTGACACCTTGATCTATGCAATTGTGAAATCCTTGATATTATTCTCCATCTAGAACTATACCTTGGGAAAATTCAATCCTCAAGACTCAAACTTGAGCCCGTCAAATCTCCCAAGTTTTTCTCCTATTTGAATTGTGCATTGGGCAACTTCAAACCTCAAACTTGAACTCTTGAGTTACACAATTGCGAAGTCACTTATCACAAACCCTCGGAACTATGCATTATGTAGTCTCAAGCTTCAATTCTCTAGCTTGAGCCCTTGAGTCCCTAAACTGTGCATCCCCTCTACCCAAGCGTACGTAATTGTGCATTGTGTGGTCTCAGTGCATAAGCCTCCAAATTGATTCCTGAGTCCCTCAACTATGCAATCCTTTGACCTTGGCTATCTTGAACTACACATTCCAGATTCTCAAGCCTCAGTACTAGACATTGGCCTCTGGAACTGCAGAATCCCTGAGTTAGTCACACAACAAGTCACTAGTTCAGCCCTAAAAAGTGATTTCATGAAGCATCTTAGGCTACGGGTTTATCATAATGATGTATTCGTGTCATGAGTGTTTTACAATCACATGTGTTCTATTATTTCATCACAAGGTGAGAATGAAGGAGATGAAGAAGGAGACCATGCTAGAAGACACTTAAGGAGCTAAGGAAATAAGATTATCAGTGGTCGAGAAGATGAACGAACATTGTATTACAACATAAGACCAAAGGTCAAGACTGCATCAAGATTCCATATAGTTCACAACCCTTTGGAGAGTGGATATGAAGAAAAAATCATATCTTTCATGAAGATGAAGTATTGAATACATCTCTCATTGAAGACATAAATAAAAAAGCAGTAAGAAGGAAAGCTTGGCACTGCCACATCATCATGTAGTCCATGTCATCAGTGTGATGTCATGTCCCGTCATGAGTCATTATTTGTAACATCATTTGTGGATTATGTAAATTCCATATCAAAGAAATGTAATGTAAAGTGGAAGTCTAATATTCATCCATGTAATATGAAAAGCCATGTAGGAATTTTAAATGTCATTGAGAAGTCAAACAATCATGAGGGTAGTCCAATAGTAACAAGGAATGTGAACAATCACCTCGTTTGTTATATATATACCCTCATTACTCATGGAAGGGAATTTTCACCTTGGGTCCTCCTAGGTATTGGAGATGAAGAAATTTGTTTTTGAGGATCGAGTGACTACTTTCATGCCCCACTATTGGGACTAGTGGTGTTCACTTCCTTGATATATCTTAGAGATTTTACTTAATTCAGAAGCTCATTGAGCCAATAGGATTTCATGAATATTGTAAGAACATTATTTGAATGTTTGTGATGTATGTTATTTTCATTCATACTGAGGAAATTGAATTATTTTGGTGGCTTTGGTAATTATCTTGTTGTATGTGTGTTGTATTTTCTCTAACAATCCTTGCTTCCTTGTGAACTATTTCACTGGTAGATCAACGATTCATTCATATGTATATGCATGTGTGCCCTTTCTAGATTAGTACTATTACTTTTCTTTAAAGGGCCCACTTTCCTCTTCCTTTTTGGTAGAAGGACCTTGATACTTTCTGCAGCTGAACATTTCATAAGGCATACTCACTTGTTGATCTAAAAATACCTGTGCGTTACTCTCTTGTGGTGAAATTTGTAGCCAAGGAAAATATACAAGGATATATGGTAGTCTGGTTGATACTCTAGATGGGGCTCCTACTCCACATGGTGTGAGGTCTAATTGGGCCTTCATAGTGGGGAGACCCCCTTAATTGACATATTTCTAGCATCATAAAAAAAATGGAGCTAGAGGGAGGGCCATATGACAAGTTGCACATGTTGACTCTGTTTGAACTTCTTATCCTAAATGGTTCATCATCAAATCATACTCCCAGGGTGCTTTTATAACTTATCGCATGAAAAACATCTAATCCATGATGATCCTCTTTATCACTTGTTGCAATTAAAGTTATGGTGAGGATGGAATATCCATAACCAAGAACATGGATTTTCCTAAATTTTGTGAATATTAGAAAATTGATGACGAATATTTTGCATGTTTCTCTTTCTTCCTCACCCTTGAAGGTCATTTTAATCGATGATTTCATACCTTACCATCTTCTTCCATCCATTATTTTCATCATTTCCTAAAGGAGATTCATCAATCCTTTGATAGGTATGATTACTGAGATGTTTATAAAAGGACTAATCATCTAATAATGAAGCCTAGTGAATCAGTTGGGGATTTTTCTAATTGAATCCTTCACCTTTGTTATGAATTTCCTGAAGAAGGCATAGATTGAGATTTCTTCAAACAATTGTTTGAGTGTTTGGTTCATATCTCTGTGCATGGTGAATTTAAACCTCTTGATGTTTCTCCTTCCCCAACTCTTGTAAGTGATGAGAAAACCCTAATTTCCAAGGAGGAGCATGTTTTTAGCTTTGCTCCTTTCCCTCCTCCTCCTTTTCACATCAAATTAGTAATCCATATTCTCATCCTTATTTCACTTTTCATGACTCGGATCCCATGAATAAAATCCCAGAATGGCTCATGAAGCCTATGGAGAAGATCATTGTTTCCATTACTCAAGTGGGTATTAACACTTGTAAATCTGGTCTTGAATCTGATTTGGATACCTATCATCCTCTACCATCTCTTTCTCATGATCCTTTGTCTTATGATCTACCTAATCTATCTCTTCCAAATATGAGTAGAGAACATATGCAAGGTAGTCACATTTCATAGGTGGAGGAGCAGAAAGATGAAGACTCTTTTAGTATTTCTTCTCTTTTTCAAAGTCCTCCATGTGAATATGATGTTTCCTTATTCTTTTCTGATATTGAATCTTCTAATCATGATAATGAATAAAATGAGAACATTTTGTTCAGACCCATAGTCTTGGGCAACAATTATTTTGATGGTGATAATTTTGTTGATGTAAGCAATGATGAATTCCCAAGTGCACCAGTTGATCTTTCAGTTTCTCATGAAGATTTTAATTAATATTTAGATCTAGAATTTGATTCGGTCAAAGAATACGTTCTTGTCAAAACTTCTTGTTCACCTCACTATCCCTTAATTTGTGTTGTTTTTCATGTATCAACATGCAATAAGATATTCTATTATCTTCAAGTTCTTCATCAGATGAGTTCGCTTCTCAATTTACACAAGGTAGTGAAGTTGTCCATGATGAAAGATAAAATGATTATATCATTGAGTATCCTTTCCATCTCATATCATCTCTTTTTTTGCATGAAGACAACTCTTTAAATCATCTTTCTCATGAAATTTCTTTGATTCATACATCTCTGGATTTGTGATTAGAAGAATGTTTCGACTTGAGTAATCTACTTGTCAAAGTTATAAAATATTATCAAATCAGTGAAAAATATGATTTCCATTCACTTAAGAGTGACGTTATTATAATCAGTGAAAGAAACTATTCAAATTTACAATCTTTGAAAGTTTCGGAACTTGTGAGGGAGTCAAAGCACTTCAACTTCTGTTGATAGCTATGTTGGGATCTTGTAACTTTGGTAAGATCCAAGAACTGACTCAGGGTTGGTTTCCCTCGTAAAACTCTTATTTTTGCATAGTTTCACTCGATGTAAATTCCCTCTTGAAATATGTTTGACATTGCAAATATAATATTTTGAACTTTGAAGATTCGATTTCTGATCAGATTCAAGTTTCTATTTTAGTTGATTCATCTCTATGCAAAATTATTTCTCTTCACTTAGGTTTGGGGAGTGTGTCTCTCACATAAACAAGGAATTATGAAGTTGATTATTCTAAGGATTTTCTTTGTCCAATGGAGTCATGTGTGTCACATTATTTTGAAAACAATTAGCTCCTGATCCCTCTTGTGAATATTCTAATGCTAATATTTTTCTCGATCACAACTAAAATCCTCTTGAGTGTCTATGAATGCATGGATTATTTGACGAACCAAATTCTTCTTCACTCATCTTACCCTGACTGGTTTGATGTATTTTGTATACAAACATTTCTTTTTACTTCTTTCGATGATTACATTGTTAGTGAAGTATGTAACTAGTTATAAGAAAATGGTTTTCTACACTTATCATGAGAGGAAGATGATTCGATTATGCATAGCATCTCTGAAATTGTTTAAATTTATTTATCCTTATTAATTACAAAATAGGAATATCATGCTTTAATTAAACCATCTAATCATGATTCTATCTCTGATTACTATCATTCAACTTACTATTTCACCATCAACACATCCAATGACACTTTTTTTAAATCATTTGATCTTTATGGTTTAACATCTCACTATCTAGGTACTTGTCAAGCAGTTGAGGCACATCCACACTCGCTGATGTTTATGTAAAGTACTCATTGCCTTGAAATGATTGTTGAATATGATCAGATTTATTTTCCCTCACAAGATTTTGGTCATAATCCCATGCGTCTAACTGAAAATTCATCTTTTCAAATATTTTGGGGTTTTCAAGAGGATTTGAATGAATTTTACAATCCAATTTCTTAATGGTTGAAGAAATCTTACCTTGTAAGCTTCGTCGCAACTAACAAGTCTTCATCTTTCCTTGTGCTGGCTAATGAGTTCGATGTAGACAAAAACACATTCATAACAAACTTCTGATGTTTTTTGAATGATAATTTTCATCAGAATGGTATGAATGTGAACTCGTTACAAGTAGTGGCTACAGCCTATATTTCCACTATTAGGAAATACCTTCAATTTTTTGTATAGAATACTCAAGCTCCTATCTTTTCTGTTGCATATTATTTTATTTCGGTTTTAATCGGTCATATTTTTGTGTATGCATGTCAGGAGCATCTATGGTTGCTACATTGCAAATTTCATTATACATGCCCCTAACCTTCTAACTAATTAGGTTAGTAGTAGGTCTAGTTGCATATTAGTTTACCTTGCACATGCTTCATATACTTCATTCTGTAGTATTTTGTGTGTTCTTTAATTTTTTTTGTGTCGCATTTTCTTGATTGGTTTAGCCTACATTTATTTTGTCCTTTTAATTTTATTGTTGTGTCCTGTCTCATTTTCATGTTTTTGGAAATAATGCTTCACATGCAGGATCTTCCCTTTGGCTCGAATAAAATGTGGATAAATAGAAAATGGATTCATGACACTAAAACATTTGGCTAACCATCAGTCCTTCTTCTTCGTCATGATTGTTCCTTGGTCGATGATGTTCTAATGGAAAATATGATCCTTGTGTAAAGGAATATTTGTGTCAAACCATGACATTTGTGACTATTCTAGAAACCTCACCCCTATGATCAGTTATTTATGTTTTATTGTTTTCTGCAGTGATTTGATTTAGTAAAGAAGGAAAAATGGAAAACATAAACAAGAAAATCAATATTAGAGGTTTTATATATGCTTCTATGAAGTAAAAACCTCTTCTTCTCTCAATAATTTGGGATCCCTATTCTTCCCATAAAATGAATAAGTGCCTATGCATAGTCCTATATATCAAATACAGAAAAAATTGGTGAAAGAAGAGAAAGGCTTCTTGCACAAGGATGTGAATAAATCAACTTCCTCAGGGTAATGTCTAGGCTCTTTGATGGTAGAGCAATGTTTATGTTCTTGTATTGAGTTCATTGAGGTATTCTCCAGGCTTACTGGTAGTGAAGCAAAACCAAATATCAAAGAATATACTCTAGAAATCTAAATCTCGCGCACTATGCTACCCTTTCTTGATTCAAAACATTGCAATATTGTTGCTCTTATATTTGTGTTCAGCTGGAAAAGGATAGAGGGGATTATTTCTATTCACTGGATATGGGTAGAAGTGAGGGTAATCCAAATGATGAATCAATAGTTCCTTAAGAACTAGACCCTACACAAAGACTTTACTGAGGTAGAGAAGATGGAGTTCTATCATTATGTCGCCAGGTGTTGTGACCATGATAAGCACCCTCCAGAAATTTTCATACACTTGAATTTTGAAGCCTACTGAGGATATTGTGATTGGTCGTTCTGTAGTCACTTCTTTATTTGTGGGTGCATTTTAAAGTATTGAGCTTCCTCTTGGTTATAAGAGTCAAAGTCACCTACTTGCATATGTTTAGTCTCCAACTAGTTCATGAGATAATTCTTTTATGCAAGCCTATATAGGCATAGCACAATCCATCAAGACTGTGTTTGCATGATGATGAACCCATGTTAATAGTTAGTGCACACTTTCATTGATAGTCTCTCACTTTAGGTTGTGATTGAGCTCTTGTTTCAATGAGTTTTGTGAACTATCACTTTTGCTCGCCTTCACTTTGACGAGTGTCACTTTCATGTTTTTAAATGTCACCTTCACTTGATTTCATCCTAATTAGTTTCATTTTCATGTTTTCTTGGCTATGTTATATGTTTTTTTCACTTTTTTTCCCATATCGTGAGTGTCATTCGCACTTTTCACTTTATATATAAAACTTCATCTTTTGGCATGGGAAGTGTAGCTTATCATGTAAATTAGAGTTTTTACTTGTTTCAAAGGGTAAATTTGGTATTGGTTTGTTCCTATACTCTTGTATACATGTTTTAAACTCATTTCCAAAGTTGTATGCAATGGCACACATGTGTCATCACTATCGTCGCAAAGTGTACCTTTAATATCGCATTTTGGGAAAGTCATCACAATTTTTTTGCAATGAGGGAAGTATGTTGTTCATGCATTGTGAGTGATTAATTTTTTTCTTCATTTTCTTTAAGTGTGTGATCATGCTCAATTTGTTTCCTTGTTTACTTTGGTTCATTGATTACACACTTAGCCTCATCTGGAAAATTTTACTCCCGAGCAACTTAACCTCACTCAACCTACCTGAGCTATGCATTGAACAATATTAAACCTCAACCCCTTACCATTCCTCTTGGAACTATGCATTTCATAGTCACAATTCCCATCTTTAACCCTTGATCTCCATAACTCTATAGTTTCTGCCTCCTAATCATCCTTAACTACATTCTATGCAGTGTCAAGCCTCAATCTTCAAGCTTGACACCTTGACTTGCACAACATCATAATCCTTGATATTTTCTCCCTTTAGAAATGTGCATTGGAAAAATTCAAGCCTCAGGCCCCAATCTTGATCCTATGAACCCCTCAACTTTGTATTCTCCCATCTTTTTCCCCTCTTTGAATTGTGCATTAGGAATTTCTAGCCTCAAGTTTGACCTCCTAAGTTTCCCAACCACTTATTCACTTATCCTACACCCTAATAACTACACACTACATAGTCTCAAGCCTCAAGCCTCCAAATTGGGCCATAGAGTCCCTAAACTATGCAGTCCTTCTACTTAGGCCTCCAAAACTACGCATTGCACAATGTCAAGGCTAAAGACTCCATCCCGAGTCCTTGAGTCCCTCAACTACACAATCCTTTAGACTTGGTCATCCTGAACTACACATTGTGTAGTCTCAAGCCTCAGTCTCAGAACTTCACCTCTGGAACCACACAATCGCTGAGTCATTCACTGAATTAATCACTAGTTCCAGCCCTAACAAGTGATTTCATGAAGCATCTTAGGCTAGGTGTGTATCATGCTGATGTATTCTTATCATTAGTGGTTTGTAGTCACAAGTATTCTATTATGTCAAGAAAAAATGATGACAAAGGATATGGAGAAGGATACCATGCTAGAATACACATAAGGTTCTGAAGAAATAATATGATGGTTAGGCAAGAAGATTATGGAACACTACATTACAACAGAAGGCCAAAGGTCAAGACCACATGAAGACATCATTTGATTGACAACCCTTTAGAGCTTGGATATGAATAATAAAGAATATCTCTCATGAAGATGAAGTATTGGATACACCTCATATTGAATACATAAAGAAAGAAGAAGCAAGGGCATCATGGCATTTCCACATCATCATCCAATCCATGTCATCTGAGTCATGTTATGTCTTGTCACAAGTCATTATTTTCCGCATCATTTGTGGATTATGTAAATTCAATACCGAAGAAATTTAATGTAAATTGGAAGTCTAAGAGTCATCCATTTAATATGAAATGTCATGTAGGAAGTTGAAAGGTCATTGAGAAGTCAAACAATCATGAGGGAAATCAAAGAGTAACAAGGGATGTGAATGATTACCCCATTTTTTATATATACATCCTCATTATTCATGGAAGGGAATTTTAACTATGGGTCCTCCTACTAGGCATTGGAGAGAAAGATAGTATTTTTATACGAGCGAGTCACTACTTTAATGCTCCACTATTGGGGCTAGTGGTTTCCACTTCCTTAATATATCTTGGAACTTTTACTCAATTCATAAGCTTGTTGAACTAGAACACTTTAATGCATATGTTGTGAATATTGTAAGACCTTTCTTTGAATTTTTGTGATGTATGATTCTTTCATCTGTACTAAGGAAATTCAACTATTTCGGTGGATTTGGTACTTATCCTGTGGAAGATCTGTTGTATTTTCTTTAACAATTATTACTTCCTTGTGAAATATTTCATTGGTATACCAATGATTCGTTCATATATTTATCCGTGTGTCCCTTTTCTAAATTAGTACTATTACTTTTCTTCAAAGGTCCCACTTTTATCTTCCCCTTCAGTAGAAGAACCTTGATACTTTCCACAGTTGAACATTTCACAAGGTATACTCACTAGTCAATCTGAAGATACATGTGTTACTCTCTTATGCTAAAATTTGTAGCCAAGGGACATATATAAAGAAATATGTCAGATGCGTTGATACTCTATATGGTGCTTCTACTCCAAATTGTGTGAATTATAATTGTGACTTGACATCAGGGAGATCCATTGGTTCATGTATTTCCAACACTATTAATAGAATAAAGGAAACTAAATGAGCACGAAAAAAACTATGTAACTCATGACTTCAAATTGGATGCCATCATCCATGCATTAAAAATGTGTAGTCATTATCTCCTTGGAAGGATATTTATTTTAATGACTAATCATGGAGGGATAAAGTATTTATTTAATTATACTAAATTGAGTGCCAGGAAATCTAAATCGCTCACCACAATTATTGAGTTTTATTTCAAAATTAAATTTACATAAAAGGTGTTATGAAACCAGTTGAAGAAAAAGATAGAAAAGATAGATCAACGGATTAGAATTTAGCCTCTCCAAGGGGGCAACCTCCTTTACATTACATAAATGAACAATTCCTGAATGATTCAAATGAAAAAACCTCCTTTCTATATATAGGAGTCTAAGGAGTCACAATATAACCTAGCCAACCTAACAATAATAATATAAAGCCACAAAAATAACAATAGAGGGATTCTATGGGGCACAATAAAAAGAATATGGGGACAATAGGGGCACAACAATATTAATAAGGTATACAACTACAATAGTAATGGGGTAATCATTAGTATTATAGGGACCCAACATGCCCCTCTCCTTTAAAAAAGTGTTGTCCTCAACGCTTGAGTAGTTTTGGATGCTTTTGTATAAAATTCTCATCCTCCCATGTGGAATCTTCAGTGAATAAGTTCTTCCACTGGATAAGATACTCCAAAATTGATCGATTTCATAGCTGTCAAGTTCTTGTTTCTGTGACTACTTCTGGTTCCAGTATAATTTTTCCTTCCTCATCAAGTTCTAGCAATATTGTCTGAACTGGGAGCTTGTCACCTATAACCTTCTTTAAACATGAAACATGGAAAACTGGGTGCAATCAAGAAGCTACAAGAAGCTCCAATTTGTATGCCATAGTACCAATCTTTTGCAACACCTTGTACAGACCATAATACTTTGGTGATAATTTATTATCCTTCTTAGCTTGCTTGAGGGACATTTTCTTATATGGTTGTAGCCGTAGGAATACCCAATGACCTACATCAAAACTTGTTTCATTGCGATGTTGACCTGCCTATTGTTTCATTCTATTCTATGCCAACACGAGGTTATCCTTTAAGAGTTGGAGGACTTGTTGTTCATTTTCGATGTGATGTTCCATTTCTTGAACATTAGAACTTTCTCTTAAATTTGATGTGATGGATGGTGGCTGATATCCATAAAGTGCCATAAATGGGGTCATTTTTGTTGCTATATGGAAGGAATTTTTATACCACCGTTTAGGCAGAGGCAACCACTTGACCCATTGTGTATGTTTATCAGATACAAAGCAACGAAGATATCCTTCCAAACATTTGTTTACTATCTCAGTTTTCCAATCAGATTGAGGATGATAAGATGAGCTATGAGCTAACTGAGTACCAAGACAATAAAATAATTATGTCCAAAAATTTCCAGTGAAAATGGGATCTCTGTCACTTACAATAATCTTTGGGTTTCCATGTAGCTTTTGAATTGTTTCCATAAATGCAGTAGAAACTGTATTGGCTTTAAATGGATGTGACAATGCACAAAAGTGTGCGTACTTGGTAAGTATGTCAACTACCACCATGACGACACTCTTTCCCCCACACTTGGGTAAACGTATGATAAAATCCACTGAAACCTCCTCCCAATATTGGCTTGGAGTGGATAAAAGTTGTAGTAGACCCGGTGTCTTAACTATTTCAACATTATTTTGTTGGCAAACCAAACATTCCGCTACAAACTTTTGAATATCTGATTTAAGGCCATCCCAAAAAAAATCCTTCTTAACCCTGTGGTAAGTTTTTAAAAATCCTGAGTGCCCTCCTAAGGGAGAAGTGTGAAATTCCATAAGAATTTTTTGTTTTAGTTGGGAATTCTTATAGAGGTATAAGCAATCTTTCTACCATAATGAATCATTTTGCCAGCTAAATGTATTATATGTACTGGAATCTTGTTGTAACTTTCGAATAAGTGCCCACACTTTTTTGTCATTCTTCCATTCCTCCCTTTCTTTGTTTATCCAATCTAGTTGGATAATATAAATGGTACACAACAATGCTTCCACATCCTCATCCTTTCTTAAGAGTGCATCTGCCACCACATTTTTCTTCCTTTTTTTGTAGATCTTTTCAAAGTCATAACCCAACATCTTTGTGACCCACTTTTTTTGCTCTTCAGAGGATAATATTTGTTCTAAAAAGTATTTAAGGTTATCATGATGTGTCTTCCCATTAGGTAGGGTCGCCATTTCTTAAGTTCATGGAGTATTTCCAACAGTTCCTTCTCATAAATAGCTTTGTGTAAAAAATTTCCTTTGATTGGACGAATTTCAAAAGCAATGGGTCTTTCATCTTGCATTAAAATAGCACCATTTCCATTTCCTGAAGCATCACATTCCACAATAAAGGCTTTTGTGAAGTTCGGTGTAGCTAAGACTGGTGCTTGGCACATTGCCTCTTTAAGATGTTCAAAGGCCTTTGTTTCTTCTGGAGTCCATGAAAATGCATCTTTCTTCAATAATGTTGTTAGAGGCGCTGCTATTCTTTCATAATTCTCAGCAAACATGTGATAATACCCTGTCAACCCAAGAAATCCTCGTAGATGGTTTATGGATGTGTGGATTTTCCATTCCTTAATGGCTTTAATTTTGCTAGAGTCTACCTTAACTCTTTCATGAGATACAATATCACCCATATATTGCACATCTTGTACTCCAAATAAACATTTGGATCTTTTTGCATATAATTGTTTCTCCTCCAATAGTTGTAGCACCCTATCAATGTTATATACCTAGGGGGGGTAATATGGGGTACTGAGGGAGGTACCCAAGGTAATAATGTAATAATGGGATGGGCCATAGTAATAAATAAGGTGGTTAACCCATGTCATATAAGGGACCACAAGTAGTTAATAATATTGTAAGGGGCCCATGGTATTAGTTGATGGTATGAGGAAACCATGGTAATGATGCATGGTATTGTATGTATGAGGCTTATATAGAGGCTAGAGAC